>CAUJBZ010000459.1:0-80000 GCA_963082915.1 Dolichopus griseipennis | reverse complement strand
GAAATTTTCGTCTTGCCATCTATCTCGATCATTGTCCAGTTTTTGGTTTAGTTTTGCTTAAATTAAAACTTTTTGGCAAAATTTCAGACACTCAGCTTCATTAGGTGTAGTGTAAAAAAAATCTTTCAAAAAAATTTTTATATTAAAAGTTTTCTAATGAAAATCTTTTTAATTAAACTTTATAGCAAGTAATTGAACTTTTTATACCCGTATGACTATATAGTCAAAGGGTATAATAAATTTGCCATTACGTTTGTGACGCAGAGAAGGAGGGGGGGTAGATATAGACTCAAGTGTATGAATCGGATCAGAATCGAAAAATAAATCGATTTAGCTATGTATGTCCGTCCGTCCGTCTGTCTGTCCGTCTGTCCGTCTGTCCGTCCGTCATCACGATAACTCAAAAAGTAAAGGAGCTAGGATTATGAAATTTTCACAAATTCGTTTTTATGCAAAAAACGGAATCGAGTTTTAAATTCAGCCATTTTGGTCCACGGGTTCGAGTACCTGCCATACAACTTCTAATTTTATATGAGCATTACTCTATACCTATGGAAGATGCGTGTCTGAAATTTTGCCAAAAGTAGTTTAGTTTTATGGCCAAAGTTTCTGCAAAATTTGGTTGGTCCAGTGGAGTGGGTTCGAGTAGCTGCCATACAACTTCTTATTTTATATGAGCATTACTCTGCACCTAATGAAGCTGGGTGTCTGAATTTTTGCCAACAATTGTTTAGTGTAATGGCCAAAGTTTCTGCAAAATTTAGTTGGTCTGCTGCAGAGGGTTCGAGTAGCTGCCATACAACTCCTTATTTTATATGAGCATTACTCTCCACCTAATGAAGCTGGGTGTCTGAAATTTTGCCAAAAATAGTTTAGTGTAATGGCCAAAGTTACTGCAAAATTTGGTTGGTCTACTGCAAAGGGTTCGAGTAGCTGCCATACAACTCCTTCTTTTATATGAGCATTACTCTACACCTAATAAAGCTGAATGTTTGAAATTTTGCCAAAAGTAATTAACCGGATGATATAATGTATATGTTACGGTCATACGGGTATCCCAGAGTTGACACAGTCTACTCTACTACACTCTTCCTCGTTTTAAATTAGAAAAGTTTTATTGGAAAAAAAAAATAATTAGGTGTTTAGAATTTCATAGAGCCAAAAATATAAATTCGGAGTATATTTTTTATTAAAGATTGTATAAAATAAAAATTGTAAAAAAGATTGTAAAAATTAAAGATTGTAAAAATTTAGGAAACAAGTCTAGACATATGAAATAAATTTTAATTATTTTATTTTTTGAATTTTTAATAAGTTCGGGTGTGTTAAGTGAGTACATTACGTTAATTTAGTCGTTGAAAAATTGAAATTCCTTAAGTTTTTTCAGAGGAATTCTGTTGATATAAAAGAAATATTATTGATGGGTTTCTAAAATTCTAAGAACGATTATATTTTATTTAAAAGTTTTGTACTGTTCCATTATTCAATAGCGACTATCAAAACCCTGTTGATCTTAGAGGACTTAAACTAAATGCTAATATATAATCATAAATAATAAAAATTTAGACTTCGTTATCAATCTAAAATAATGCTATTTTAATTTTAATAGTGCCGGGTTTAAATAAAGTATAATTTACTAACCTCAGTAACTGAATACCGTATATATTTTTGATATTTTATAACTCCGATAATGTTTCATAAATCTTATGGTCATAATTTTGTATAAGATTATGAATACAGAAATGTCAATTTTGTGCGCCATCTATTTTTCTATGTAGAACAGTTATTTATACTAAATCTTATCTTATTTTACGATATAATTATACAATTTTACAATATTTTTTTTATTATATAACGATCTGACAGGGTTCGAATCCGAGACTTTCCACAGAAAAACTTCGTCTTAACGACACACCATTGGTAGATATATCCTTATATAACTATTAAAACAGGGACTAATGTTCGAAGAGAATTATCTGGGTACAAGTGACACATTAGTCCTTTGGAAGGGATTTTTCATTGAAATAATGATTGTTATGAGTTTTCTAAAATTTAATAATTAAAAAATAAAATAAAAATTTTAATGAATTTATTTTATTAAAAGTATTTAATTTTTAATATATTGAAAGATTTAAGGTTACACTTATTTATTTGCAATTAAATGTTAACTTAATTATACCCGTATGACTATATAGGCAAAGGGTATAATAAATTTGCCATTACGTTTGTGACGCAGAGAAGGAGGGGGGGTAGATATAGACTCAAGTGTATGGATCGGATCAGAATCGAAAAAAAAATCGATTTAGCTATGTATGTCCGTCCGTCCGACCGTCCGTCTGTCCGTCCGTCCGTCCGTCCGCACGATAACTCAAAAACTAAAGGAGCTAGGATCTTGAAATTTTCGCAAATTCGTTTTTTTGCAATAGCCGTCATCGCTATTTAAATCCAGCCATTTTGGTCCATGGGTTCGGGTGGCTGCCATGCAACTTCTTTTTTTATATGAGTATTTCTCTGTACCTATTACAGTTACGTGTCTGAAATTTTGGCAAAAGTAGTTTAGTTTTATGACCAAAGTTTCTGCAAAATTTGGTTGGTCTGTTGCAGTGAGTTCGAGTAGCTGCCATACAACTTCCTGTTTTATATGAGCATTACTCTATACCAATTAATGCTGGGTGTCTGAAATTTTGCCAAAAATAGTTTAGTGTATTGGCCAAAGTTACTGCAAAATTTGGTTGGTCTACTGCAAAGAGTTCGAGTAGCTGCCATACAACTTCTTATTTTATATGAGCATTACTCTATACCTCTTGAAGTTAGGTGTCTGAAATTTTGCCAAAAATAGTTTAGTGTAATGGCCAAAGTTACTGCAAAATTTGGTTGGTCTACTGCAGAGGGTTCGAGTAGCTGCCATACAACTCCTTCTTTTATATGAGCATTACACTACACCTAATAAAGCTTTATGTTTGAAATTTTGTCAAAAGTAATTAATGTTTATAAATGATATAATGTTTATAAAACGGTCATACGGGTATCCCAGAGTTGACACAGTCTACTCTACCACACTCTTCCTCGTTTTCTTTAAAAGTATGATTAAGACCGTTAAAATTTATTAAAAATCTGTCAAACTGTATAATATTTAATTGAAAGCTTGTTGAATTTTATTAAATTAATTACTATAAAAGGAAACCTCTCATGTTTTTTCAGTTTGTTTACATTAAAATTTTCGAGGTGAAATTAATTCAGTTTCAGTTATAATAATGAATGCTTTTAAAAAAATACGAATAATATTCAGTGGTTAATGGCTATTGGCTGCATGTTAAAATTAAAAATAAATTATTTTATGAATTATTATTAAATAAATTATAATTCAACTTAATATTTTTTTAATGATCCCCCCTTAATACTGCATTACTTAATTTAATTTTCTAGCCTTAAACTAAAAGTTGAAGCGTTAGAACACTATTATAAATTTATAATAAAATAAAATATTAAATAGTAGAACACAAAGATTTGTGTACATTATTTACCTTTCATGAAGATATTTCCAAATAGTTTTGAAATAAATGTGAAAGCAAATAACAGTATAGAAACCATGCTAGCAACAAGTTGAATTCATAGAAAAGTTTTTTATTTCAAAATGACTATAATTCAAAAGGGTATACTAAATTTGCCATTACGTTTGTGACGCAGAGAAGGAGGGTGGTGGATTTAGAGTCAAAGGTATGGATCAGATCAGAATCGAAAAATAAATTGATTTAGCTTTGTATGTGCGCTCTTCCGTCTGTCCGTCCGTTCCCACGATAACTCAAAAAATAAAGGAGCTAGGATTTTGAAATTTTCTTCTTTTATATAAGCATTATTTTATACCTATTGAAGCTGGGTGTCCAAAATTTTTTGCAAAATTTTGTTTTGGTTGGTCTATGGGTTCGAGGAACTCATTCGGTTATATGAGCAGTACTCAACACCTAATGAAGCTGGGTGTCTGAATTTTTCCCAAAAATAGTTTAGTTTTATAGTCAAAGTTTCTGCAAAATTTGGTTGCTCTATTGCAGTGGGTTCGTGTAGTTGCCATACATCTTCATATTCCACATGACCATTACTTTATAATATAATAAAGCTAAATGTTTGAAATTTTGCCAAAAGTAATTATAGTATAATGTTTATATTACGGTCATACGGGTATCCCAGAGTTGACACAGTTTTTTTTTTACTACACTTTTCCTCGTTTTTTTATACCCGTATGACTATAATATGGTCATTAACCAGTATATGGTCAAAGGGTATAATAAATTTGCCATTACGTTTGTGATGCAGAGAAGGAGCGGGGGTAGATATAGACTCAAGAGCATTGATCGGATCAGAATCGAAAAATAAATCGATTTAGCTATGTATGTCATTCCGTCCGTCCGTCCGTCCGTAATCACGATAACTCAAAAAATAAAGGAGCTAGTATTATGAAATTTTCACAAATTCGTGTTTATGCAATAACTGGAATCGCTATTTAAATGCAGCCATTTTGGTCCACAGGTTCGAGTACCTGCCATACAACTTCTAATTTTATACGAGCATTACTCTATACCTATGGAAGCTGCGTGTCTGAAATTTTGCCAAAAATAGTTTAGTATAATGGCCAAAGTTACTGCAAAATGTGGTTGGTCTACTGCAGAGGGTTCGAGTAGCTGCCATACAACTCCTTCTTTTATATGAGCTTTACACTACACCTGATGAAGCTGGGTGTCTGAAATTTTGCCAAAAGTAATTAACCGGAGGATATAATGTATATGTCACGGTCATGCGGGTATCCCAGAGTTGACACAGTCTACTCTTCCTCGTTTTTTTTTTAATTTTTAGCACATTTTCAAAAAATTTTGTAAAAATGTGCCTATATAGCTTCACTCTGTCCGTCCGTCCGTCCGTCTGTATGT
The DNA here is from genome assembly GCA_963082915.1 of Dolichopus griseipennis. NCBI lineage: Eukaryota > Metazoa > Arthropoda > Insecta > Diptera > Dolichopodidae > Dolichopus > Dolichopus griseipennis. The sequence continues at coordinate 75,078 of CAUJBZ010000459.1, read as the reverse complement.
TTACAAAAACTTTTACATCGTTTGAAATAGAGAAAAGAAATTTTAACCATGGGTAGTTTTTGAAAAAAAAATAATTTCGTAGAAGAATTTTTTTCTGTAGCCCCACCTGTTACGGGGCTACAGCCCCCCAAAGTTGGAAAAAGCCCTATATTTAAATTGTTATAACAAGAGTTCTGTTTCAATCTGAAAACGGCAAATGATAGCTGGTTTCATAAACTTTATAAATTTTTACAAGGCAAATGTTTAGGGTTGCCATACGGTACTAAAATTTAACATTACGCAAAACTCAATTTTCGCAAAATTTTTGGCCACACATATCTTCTGAACGGTTCAAGCTAGGGTCTTGAAATTTTGGGAGAAGTTAGATACTTAGAAATTAGTAGGAGTCGGTTAACAAAATTTTTTTGTCAAGCCCCATATTTAGGAGCTATAAGGGCTCGAAAATTGAAATTTTGCTATTTTTAAACACCTGTAACTTAAATACCTGTCCAAATTTTTTTTTAGTGATAGACAAAATTCAAAGCCCTACAATTATATTTCAACATTTGTCAAAGGTTTTTCTTAATTTTGAAGGGTCTCGAAGTTACAGCCCCTGAAAATTCCAAAAAAAACCCTATATTTAAATTGATATAACAAGGGTTCTGTTAGGTTTATTTTCAATCGAAAAACGGTATTAGAGAGCTGCTTTTATAGACTTTACAAAAATATGTCGCTTAAATGTATAGGGTTGCCATACGGTACTAAAATTCCCCATTATATAAAACTCAATTTTTGCAAAATTTGTAGCCCCAAATATTTTCTAAACGCTTCAAGCTAGGATCTTGAAATTTTGGGAGAAGTTAGATCCTAAAAAAATAGTAGGAGTCAGTTCACAAAATTTTTTTGTCAAGCCCCCTGTTTAGGAGCTATAAGGGCCCGAAAATTGAAATTATGCTATTTTTAAGCACCTGTAACTTGAATACCTGTCCAATTTTTTTTTTATTAATATACAAAATTTAAAGGTCCAACATTATTTTTTAACATATGTTAAAAGGTTTTCTTAAATTTAAAAGGGGTTCCTTAAATTGAAGAAAGTGTCTCTCAGTTTTACCCATTTTTGCTTAGATAATAAAATTCTAAGTAAAATTCCAAATTTTTGTGTAATTCACAATTCAATTCCTAGAACCTAAAAAAATAGAGAATGAGGGGGGGGAGGGGGAGGGGGGAGAAGTTGAAGTTAGATTCTTGAGAAATTTGGCAACCTTTCTCATTGAAGGACTATAACAACTTTTAAATAAAAAATTTACTGTTAGCAGTAAATTTTATAAGTCAGTAGTAACTATTTCCAAGTAAATATTTCCAAAGTTAAACTCAGTATGTAATATAATATAATTTTGAAAATGTGCTTTTTTAAAAACTCTTGGTTTGTTTTCATCACTTGTTTATATGGTGTTTGTTCAGATCTTTTTGAGTCTTTCAAAAAGATTTTTTTTAAATGACGTTTAAATGAAAATTTTAATCTCCAAAAGAGAGGCTGAAACAATTTTTTGTCGAGTTTGGTTAACCCGCTGTTGACCGCAGGATAGAGGGAGAGGCTCCATATGAAAAGCTAGACTTTACATGAAATAATAACAAACTTTAAATAATTTACAAACCACATTATGCAAGAAGAAAAGCTAATAGAATCCAACTTGGATTAATTTTTACGTTTTTATAATTCAAAAGCTAATTCATGAAAATTTGAATTTTATTTTGTGGTTTCTAATTCAGAACTTAATTAAGTTGAATTAAGATCATGAATTTGAGGCGGCATGACACTTGTCCCTTTGTCATTGGTCCCCAAGGGACTAATGACACATCCAAATATGTCATTAGTTCCCAGGCAGTAATAACACACCTTAGTGTGTCATAAGTCCCTCAAAATATGTGACATTATTCCCCGGAAAAATTTTTTGTTTGGAATTATAATTAAATTGTAACAAAAAGTTCCACTTATTATATAATGAGATATGAATGTTTTTTTGTTTCAAATATTATTTTTGTTTTCATTCTAATTGAGTCATTTTTAATTTGCGCTCCAGGTGACTTCAGGTGAAAAATATAGAACACATTTCTGTAGAATTGTAAACAAATTTCTGTGAATAAAAAATAGCAACAATTTAGAAAAAAAAAGAAACAGAAATTTTAAATAAAAGAATGAACGTGTTTAAAGTTAAGTTGAATAGAATAAAAATAAATAGGAGGAAGTAAATTTCTTAGTAATGGTACATTTATTTTAAAGCTATCTTTAAATTTAAAGAAAAGGTATTAATTTTTAACTTCAATTTCAGGGTATTTTGTAATTTTTTTTTTGTATTTTAAATGTACAACTGTTCAACTGTTAGGCTTAATAAGCCAATCTATACCATAGGTTGATGTTGAAACAGGGGGTCACCGGTCAAATTATATTTGCATTATTATAATTGATCTTAATGAATTCGATATACATTTTAAACAAGAGATAGTACACAAGGCCTTATAACGTGTAGAAACCTTTTAGATTTTCCATAGATATAATTCTATTTTGTTTATATTGTAATAATTTTGTATAACAGTTACATTGTATTCTATATCTGTGAGTTATATTTTCAATTAAAATATTTACATTTATTTGTTTATTATTATTATTATTAATATATTTGTCTAGAATGAGGTGTAACAAATGCATTCAATTAAATGTGTTTTGTGTGTGTTTAATTATAAAAAAATAAAATATTAATGTTTTGTTGGATGTGTTTTATTTTAGAAAATAAAATATCCAAAATTTTCAAAAGCAGGCCAAAAAATTTTATTTATTTTTAATAAAATAAAATTTTTTTGATGAAATAAAATTTATTTATTAGTTTATGAATTAATTCATTTCAGCTTTAAAAATCACAGATGATTTTCTGGAAATTTTAAATAAATTGTAAAACATTTTGTAAATAGAAATTAAGAAGACAACAAAATAAATTTTTTTTAAACTAAATTAGGTATATTAAAAAAATTTCAAATAAAATTTATAAATAATGCAAAATTCAATTTAAAAATCAACACTTATTTAATACAATTTTACGTACATATAAATAATAGATACATTATTTAGCAAGGTTGAGTAGGTACATTATAGAATGTTAGCAACAAACAAGTATTGCGATTTGAATCTAAACAAAGGAAACAATATAGAATGTATAGCAACATTTTTTAAAAATATATGTACAAAACATTAATAAATTGAGAAATAGATCATTATTGAAAGAAAATAAACCTATAGAAAAATTTTAAATCTTTTATTAATTTATTTAATTTAAGCAAGTACGCGCTTAAATAAAAAAAAAATTATTAATTGAAATTAAAAAAAAATGATACCAAGAAGGTATTTGAACTGACGAGCCCAACATTTTATAAAATACGAAACATATAAAAAGTAGACTAACTAACTTATTCATCTTCAAGTTTTTAAGATAAAACAAGAAATTATATGAGTTATTTATTTATTTTTTGTGTATCTATTACAAGAATCGAAGCATAATAAGCGTTATATAAAATGTAACGGTTGCAATTTCATTTAACATACTTTTAACATAATGTACATAATGGAATTAGAAATAGTTTTTAATTAGAAAAAGTTCTTTTTTCAATTAACCTTCCGTCATTCTATGACGGGTCAACAGCTAGTATTGTTATATTAATGTATATTTTATTAAAGATATTATTATATAATTATTGATTAATTATTTATTAAGTTATTAATGTGAACCAAATGGCGAATATAACTTAATCCGAAATATAACTACGTTTAAGTAAGAGTTTAGTAATTTGTGTATCGGAAACTTTGATAAAAGGAGTAAGTTTTATTCATTTTATTCATCTTTTTTTTTTATTTAACAACAAAGAACCTACAATTTCTTTTACTTATAATTCAGAGTAAGATTGGTTGAGTCGATATTGTGTAAGTTTGCCAAATTGTAACGCTACATATAAATTACTTTTGCAACATTTTGTTTATGTAGAATGTCAAATCATGTGTTAATAAAAAAAGTGGTATTATCGATATATATAAAAGAATGGATAACATTTCATCTCATGTTATAAGAAGCAATATCTTCATTTTTTTTTTTATTCCTTTTTCAATCCTTTAAGGAGAACAGGGCATTCACCAAGTTTTTATTTTAAAATAGGCTTCAGTTTCTTTAATCATAATATTCACTGTTCACTAAATGCTAACTTTGTGCGCCATCTATAATCTTACACAAGAATTATTTATATAGTTTTTATTAAATCTTATTTTATATTACGACATAATTACACAATTTTACGATATTTTTTTATTAGATATGGTCTGACCGGGGTTTTAATCTGACCTTAATTTTTTAATCTTACAATTTTGACAACTTCAGAAATGGATTTATCCTAAAATTTAAGATTGTATATGAGAGTATATCATTGAAATTTAATAAATTTTAAAGGAAATATTTACTTTGAAAATGGTTTCGATTCTTTAAAAATGTAATTAGAAGAATTACTTCAATTAATTTTTGTTTTCATTTCTCTACGAAAGTTTAGGCATTTCTTATGAAATACATATATAGTTTTCAAGTTTCAAAATAAGCAATCTAAAATTTGATGTGCAGTGAGAAATCAATGAAATTTCAGTAACTATTGAAATTTGGTACAGAGGTTTTCTGTCTTCTTTATATTATGCCTCTAAGATTTGGGATGACATGATTTAGTAGTTCAGGTACCTTGCAACATATCCCAATACCTTATAAGCATATCTTTGAAATACATAAAAATAGAGAATTGGACATTTGTGCATGAGTATTAATGTACTGATTCGGGTAGCAGCTGATATTGATAAAGGTATTAAGAGCTTGAAATTCGGTAGAAGGTATTTCGGTTTTCTAAATGTTTATGAAACCTGAAATGACTGGAAGTGGTGGTTCATGTAACTATTTCGCGCCTCAAAATAATTATAAAAATTTTTAAGTTTTTATAAGAGAAACCAGCAGATTTAAACTTTAATTAAATTTTCTATATAAAGGGTATTAGAAAGTTGGATCCATCGAATTATTTTTATTTTATTACTTGTTCATCAGTTAAAAATAACCGTCAAGGGCAAAGGGAAAGACAAATAACATAAAAATAACTCGTGGACGTATGTTCAAAGGAATTACTAAATATAATTTAAAAATAAATCGATTAAGCTGTATCCGTCCATATGTTGGTTTATCCGAATAATTACACAAAAATTCAAAATTCTGAAATTTTCACAATTTTGATTTTTGCAAGAGCCATTGAAATCCAGCCGGTTTACTTAATGGGTTCAGGTAGTTCCCATTCAATTTATTTTTTTAGTAAAGCCTAGGTATCTAAAATTTTTTCAACAGTAATTAATCTGATTATAATATAATGTTTATATTACGTTGATGCGGGTATCATATAGATGGCACAGTCTACTCTTCACTATTCCCCTCTTTTATTAATTTTCACACTCAAAACAGAAACATTTTGAGCTTGTTTCAGTAGTTGTGTATACATATAAAATATGGTTTTTTAATTTTAAATTGCTTTTACGTTGTTGTTTATCCTTTTGAAAATGAATAAAAAAATATATTTATTACATTTGCTTTTATCTTTTAAAAACCCAGCTTAGATATTTCGAAAAAAATTAAGTATTTTATTATATGACATAATAACTGTTATTGCTCAAGGACATGCGACATTTCCTAACAAAAGAGAGAACGAAGGAAATAATATGTAGAAAGAACAAAATTTTTTTAGCAAAGAACTAAAAGGGGATCAGAATATAAATAAGGACATGAAAACAATTGTTTGTACCTTTATATTTTCTTCTGTAAGACGGAACCCATTTTATTTTATTATTACTGTTATTTTTGTAATATTTTTATTCTCTCAAATCTTTTGAAAACTGGTAACAATATCTTGAACCTATATCTAATTTCATTTAATTTAAAGAAAGAGATGAAATATGTATGGAAAAGATTTTTATTTTCAAGCTTATGGGCATTTTTCTTTATAAAGTAATTGTCTAAAGTTTTTTTTAATTTCATTTTTAAGTATTACAATCCATTCGGTGTTGGATTTAATGGAGCTTGTATTATTGTATTTAAGTAATCGAGTATTATATTCTTCAGTTTCTTAAGAAAATGGAAAATAAAAATTAAAAGGAAGAAAAAACGAGGAAGAGTGTAGTAGAGTAGACTGTGTCAACTCTGGGATACCCGTATGACCGTTACATATACATTATATCATCCGATTAATTACTTTTGGCAAAATTTCAAACATACAGCTTTATTAGGTGTAGTATAATGCTTATATAAAAGAAGAAGTTGTATGGCAGTTACTCGAACCCTCTGCAGTAGACCAACCAAAAAAATTTTGCAAAAACTTTGGCCATTACACTCAACTATTTTTAGCAAAATTTCAGACACCCAGCTTAGGTATAGAGTAATACTCATATAAAGTAAGAAGTTGTATGGCAGCTATTCGAACCCAAAACCAAATTTTGCAAAAACTTTTGCCATAAAACTAAAATACTTGTGGTAAAATTTCAGACACGCAGCTGTAATAGGTACAGAGTAATACTCATATAAAAAAAGAAGTTGTATGGCAGCTACCCGATCCCATGGCTATTGCAAATAAACGAATTTGCAAAAATTTCAAGATCCTAGCTCCTTTAGTTTTTGAGTTATCGTGCGGACGATCCATACACTTGAGTCTATATCTAAACGTAACAGCAAATTTATTATTCCCTTTGACTATGTAGTCACACGGGTACAAAACATTATTTTAAAAGAAACGTAATTTTCTTTAGTCTTTGTTAGTCGTTTGAAAAATATATCTAAAATAAATATTTGTTTTTAAATTCGTGGATAAACCGTGAGATAAATTATTGTCAAAATTTGGATGCCTATTATCAGAAGTATAAAAAATGTGAACATCAATAATATGTTGAGCTACAATTGTTGCTCTGTCTGTATAATATCAAATGATTTGAAATAATTTGTTAGACTTATTTAACAGTAGATAGATGACTTTTTTCCGTTTCGACGTTCATTTCGGTACAGTACGCTTTTGGTTCAACAGTTCTCATCTGTAAACAAGTGGAGCTATTAGCCTAAAAGTTGTTAAAGTGCTGTTCTAGATAAAATGAATTCGAGAATCAGAACCAATTCATACAAACATTATTTTAAGTTCTTTCCTATTACCTATATTTAATTTTATCGAGATTTAAGTTTTAATAAATTTGAGAATTGTTTGATCCAATAACGAAATGCGGCATAAAGGCTCTTTGAAGTACTCGTGTGCTTCACTTGCTAAGGTAGTAGCAGGTGGTTAGACCGTAAATTATAGGAAGTTTCTAATTAATATTAAGAAAATAAATGGAATAGGAAATTTTAATGTCGATTTGATCCTTTTTTACTCTACTCTATATTGTACTCTACTATGCTACTTTATACTTTCACCCTATTTTACCCTTCTCTCTAAAACTAAGTTGGGTTTTATCTTTTTAGCAGATTTTACTCTTAGTATGATATCTGGTATTACCAAACTGAAGTGAGTTGGATATGGAATTGTTAATATATTCTTGGAAATGTAATTCTTTCTTAGTCCATTTAACAATTGCATTGCATTCGATCTCCAATCTTTAAGTACTACGACACAAAAAATAATTTTTCTATTCTGATGAAAATTAATTCTGTCCGATATTAATTATAAATTATTAATAATATAATTATTATTAATTGCTTCCTGTCAAGTAATTTAAACACATTTTTATAAATATCGACTCCAAAAATAATTCAATTAAATCAGTTGGAGTGCTGTCACAACAATTAAAGTGATATCAACAACTACAAACTTTTAACGGAAATATTTAAATAAATTCAACAATGAAATGGCAACAAGTTTTATTGGTTTTTCTTTTGTTTAAAAAAAATTTAAAGAAAATTATTAAATATTATATATATTATTTAATAAATAATTTATTTATATATTTCTTTTAATTTCATTATTAAAATTGAATTAGATTTTATTAATTAAATGTTAAATTAATACATGACATTATTTGATCATTCAATAACGACATGATAAATGAACTAAATGGTGTTCAATTAAAAAAAGTTTAAAAATTGCAAATTAAAATAAAACGAGAAAGAGTGTGGTAGAGTGGACTGTGTTAACTCTTGGATACCCGTATGACCGCAATATAAAAATTATATCATCCGGTTAATTGCTTTTTGCAAAGCTTTATTAGATGTAGAGTAATAGTTATATAAAAGAAGGAATTGTATATCGCAGCTACTGGAACCAACAAATTTTGCAGAAACATTGGCCATAAAACTAAACTACTTTTGGCAAAATTTCAGACATGCAGTTTCATTAGGCGTAGAGTAATGTCCATATATAAAAAGGAATTTTATGGCAGCAACTCGAACCCTTGGACCAAAATGGCTGGATTTCAATGCCGATGACGGCTATTGAGAAAGACTTTTTTCAAAAAACGAATTTGTGAAAATTTCAAAATACGGGATACTTTTCAGTCTATATCTATCCCCCCTCTTTCTCTGTTTCATAAACATAATGGCAAGTTTAGTATACCCTTTTGATCTATAGTCATACGGGAATAAACAATCTTTCGAGAAAGTTCACTAAAAAAATAATATTATTAAATTTAAGAATGTCCTTTCAAACGTCATTTCACACACTTGTTTAAATTTATTTGTTATTTAATAAGCTCCTGTTTAAGCGACTAAGTAGGCTAATCCAATTTTTTTTTATAATCAATTCTTTTTAACATTGACGTTCAATTTACCAAAATTTGTGGTCAATGACTTTCTCAAACTGGTTGACGATTGGAAAAGTATGCTCCGCAATGAGTTGTTGTGCTCAAACGGATTAATGGAGCGATAAAGAGATTGATTTTCTCATTACTATACTCAAAACAATATTTACATATTTATATTTTAATTGATTAGGACTTACAGTCATTGCTTCCTTTTTTTTTGAAAATTTTATACGTAATTCTTTTGTCATTTGACATGAAATGAAGTATTCCTTTATTAAATTACTAATGTAACGGTACTTCCTCTATTGTTACATTTCATTCTAATTCATGAAATAAAATAATAAATTTGAACTTCCATTTTCTTTGATTCGTTAAACGAATATAATTTGACTTTACTTTCAAATTTATTTTCTTTCTTCAACAAATTCTTTTGATTTTTAAAAAATTATTTTCATTATTTTTCCATTGAAAAAGCAACAAGAAAAAAATAAAACATTAAAGTATCTAAAGATTTAAAAATACTTTGTTTACAAATCTTTTAGATATTTTTGCATGATGATGTTTAATAGGTAGAAAAGAAAGAGAAAGAAAGCAATTTACATAATATAGACAACAGCAAAATATTAAAAGTTATCAAAACTTTTCTTGAATATCATCATTATCAATATCAATATTATCATTGTCATCAACTTGGAAAAAACGTTCAATATACGAACATACCTATATATTAGTTTACTAAACAATTTCAAAATTCGATTTGTTTTTAGTCAAAATGTTAAAAAAAAAACAAAGGATCAATGAAACGTAAATCTTTTAAAGGTTTTTTAATGTTCAGTAGGTACTTAAAATTCCTGAAAGCGTTAAAGAGCAAAACAAAGTGGAGTAAAATGGAAAAAGATAGAAGAACAAAGATATTAATATAAAAATTTTTTGTTTGATAAGATTTTATAAAATTTGTTAGTGTTTTTAGAAATAGTTATAGACATTCAGCTGAATAAAAAAAATATTGACGAATGTTCGAATTTTTCCTCTTGTAGAGGTTATTTTTCTCCAAGGAATCACTCTAATATCTATAAATCTTACATTCGTCTTCTAAGATAAGTAAAATAAAAACACGCTTCTTTAACTTCATTATATGTAAACCTATACTAGGTGTCGAAGTATTGGAACACTATACCTTAATTATAGAAAACTTGCAGGGTTTTTCTACCAGAGAGGTCTCAAAGTGCCAATTGCACACTATGGAAATTTCAATATGAATTTCTAAGGAATTATCCGCTTGAACGGATTAAGAAAAAACTTCTTACCAGTAACTAGAATCTAGATATTTTTTAATATAATTTCATATTTAATGATAATAGAAGCAGCTTTATTGCGGCGCTAATGCTTGATAAACCCTGTAATTTGCCGTCCTGATAAATTAAGCTAGATAAAGAAAAGTATATAATATTATCGATCAGCATTATTTTCTAATTGGACTTAGAATTTCTTTCCGTTCGTCCGTCTGTCAGAACAATAATTAAACAAGTGATGAAAAAAACCAAGGGTTTTTAAAAAAGCACATTTTCAAAATAATATAGTGCTTCAATATTAATGTTTAATTTAGGAAATATATACGTTGGTGACTAAGTTACTGCTTACTTATAAAAACAGTAAATTTTTAGTTTTTAAGTTCTAGTAGAAGAGGGGGGGAGGTTGCCAAATTTCTCAAGGATATAATCCTCACTACTCCCCTTCCCCAAACTTTTTTAGGTTCTAGGAATTAGATTGTGAATATTCCACCAAAATTTGGAATTTTACTTAGAGTTTTACTTTTAAGCAAAATTGGTTAAAACTGAGAGACACTTTCTTCAATTTAAAGAACCTCTTTTAAATTTGTGAAAATCTTTTAACATATGTTGGACTTTTAAATTTTGTATTTTAAGGAAAAAATATTTAAACAGGTATTCAAGTTGCAGGTGTTTAAAAATAGAAAAATTTCAATTTTCAAGCCCTTATAGCTCTTAAATAGGGGGCTTGACAATAAAATGTTGTTAACCGACTCTTACTAATTTCTGAGTATCTAAATTCTTCCCAAAAATTTTCTAGACCCTAGCTTGAATCATTCAGAAGATATGTGTGGCCAAAAGTTTTTCAAGAATTGAGTTTTGTGTAATTTAAATTTTAGTACCATATGGCAACCTTAAACTTTTGGCTTTTAAAAATTTATAAGGTTTATAAAATCAGCTATCGTTTGCCATTTTCAGATTGAAAATATACCTAACACAACTCTTGTTATAACAATTTGTATATAGGGCTTTTTTCAACTTTGGGGGGCTGTAGTCCTGTAACAGGTGGGGCTATAGAAAAAAATTCTTCTGCGAAATTATTTTTTTTGCAATATCTACCTATGGCTAAAATTTTTTTATTCTATTTCAAACGGTGTAACGGACGGACGGACGGACAGAGTGAAGCTATATAGGCATATTTTTACAAAATTTTTTGAAAATGTGCTAAAAAACTGAAATCAGTGTAAGTAAATTTTACAAAAAGAAACTATTTAAAATCCCCCAGCCGTTAAATTAAATGTAGTGGATATTCCTCATGAAACAAGGCAAAATATCTGGGAATGACATTAGATGTCAAGCAAAAATGGAATAGAAAAAAATAGAATTAGAACACAAATATAGAGAAATGTATTGGCTCCTAAGTCGAATATCTTGATTGCCAATAGAGTACTAAATAAGATACACATTTAGAGAATTCAAATATTTCAAAGAAAAGTACTAAGTAACATTGTAAGTGCTCCCTGGCACATACGAATACCAACTTACATAGGGATCTAGAGATTCCTAATGTTAGCGATGATATTAAAAAATATGCAACAAAACATAAGATCCGCTTAGAATATCACATAAACATAAAAGCGTTAAAACTCCTATTATTTTAAAATGTCAATAAAAGGCTTAAAAGAACTAGGCACCTCGAAAAAGCGATAAGTTCAGATCATCTTAAAGGAGGTCTATAATCGGGTTTAAATGTCGGTCAGATCTAATCTAATAAAAACAATATCGTAAAATTGTATAATTATATCGAGTAATCAACGGATTAGTGAATATAATAAAAAAGAAACTGAAGATTTGTCTTAACAGACTTGGTTAATGGCCTATACTTTTTAAAAGAATGGGAAGGGAATATAAAAACAAGTGATGAAAAAAAACCAAGGGTTTTTAAAAAAGCACATTTTCAAAATTATATTGTATTACATACTGAGTTTAACTTTGGAAATATTTACTTGGAAATAGTTACTACTGACTTATAAAATTTACTGCTAACAGTAAATTTTTTATTTAAAAGTTGTTATAGCCCTTTAATGGGGAAGGTTGCCAAATTTCTCAAGAATCTAACTTCAACCCCCCCCCCCCCCCCCCCATCCACTAATTTTTTAGGTTCTAGGAATTAAATTGTGAATTACACAAAAATTTGGAATTTTACTTAGAATTTTATTATCTAAGCAAAAATGGGTAAAACTGAGAGACACTTTCTTAAATTTAAGGAACCCCTTTTAAATTTAAGGAAAACCTTTAACATATGTTAAAATATAATGTTAAACCTTTAAATTTTGTATATTAATAAAAAAAAAATTGGACAGGTATTCAAGTTACAGGTGCTTAAAAATAGCATAATTTCAATTTTCGGGCCCTTATAGCTCCTAAACAGGGGGCTTGACAAAAAAATTTTGTTAACTGACTCCCACTATTTTTTTAGGATCTAACTTCTCCCAAAATTTCAAGATCCTAGCTTTAACCGTTTAGAAGATATGTGGTGCCAAAAATTTTGCAAAAATTTAGTTTTATATAATGGTAAATTTTAGTACCGGATGGCAACCCTATACATTTAAGTGACATATTTTTGTAAAGCCTATAAAAGCAGCTCTCTAATACCGTTTTTCGATTGAAAATAAACCTAACAGAACTCTTGTTATGTTTATTTAAATATAGGGCTTTTTTGGAATTTGCAGGGGCTGTAACTTCGTCACTCTTCAAAATTAAGAAAAACCTTTGACACATGTTGAAATATAATTATAAGGCTTTGAATTTTGTCTATCACTAAAAAAAAATTTGGACAGGTATTAAAGTTACAGGTGTTTAAAAATAGCAAAATTTCAATTTTCGAGCCCTTATAGCTCCTAAATAGGGGGCTTGACAAAAAAAATTTGTTAACCGACTCCTACTAATTTTTGAGTATCTAACTTCTCCCAAAATTTCAAGACCCTAGCTTGAACCGTTCAGAAGATATGTGTGGCCAAAAATTTTGCGAAAATTGAGTTTTGCGTAACGTTAAATTTTAGTACCGTATGGCAACCCTAAACATTTAGCTTGTAAAAATTTTATGAAACCAGCTATCATTTGCCGTTTTCAGATTGAAAATATATTTAACAGAACTCTTGTTATAACAATTTAAATATAGGGCTTTTTCCAACTTTGGGGGGCTGTAGCCCCGTAACAGGTGGGGCTACAGAAAAAAATTCTTCTACGAAATTATTTTTTTTGCAAAAACTACCCATGGTTAAAATTTCTTTTCTCTATTTCAAACGGTGTAAAAGTTTTTGTAAACATACGGACGGACGGACGGACGGACGGACGGACAGAGTGAAGCTATATAGGCACATTTTTACAAAATTTTTTGAAAATGTGCTAAAAATAATGAAGTCGTCCGTTAGAGCGATAATTAAAAAAATAATGACGCCATCCTGATGAAATTTATAGAAATTTTTAATCCAAGATCTTACAAGCATATCTTCGAAATTAAAAATTTTAGAAACCCGGCTTTTAGTAAAAGAGTCTTCCGTAATGTTTCCTTTATGATTCTAGAATTTGTAAGGAATTAAAGTAGTGGCTCGGAAAGTTGCCACAGCCCTATCGAGACCTAACCAGCATATCTTCCAAAATAATTAAATTTGGTATAAGGTCTAAATAATGTTTGGTATAAGGTATTTCTGTCCTGTTTGCCTAATGTTACTAAAATCTGAGATCAATGTAAGTGGGGGTTCGTGTAATTGTCAATTTAGTTTTTCAGGTGTAGGGTATTAGGTACTAGATCGTTCGCATTGACTTACTATTATTTCATTATTTGCTTTTATATAAGTTTACATAAATTTTCGTTTTTTAAATTTTGTTTTCAAATAAAATTAAATACATAATGTTCTATTAAATATATAAATATTATAGTTTTACCCGTAAATAGGAAAGTTTTTCATATCAATGTAAATAATTATTTGCAATACTTACAACAAATATATGATAAAATAAAATGCCACGTACCTAAAATAAAAGAAAAATAAAAATTAGTCACAATTTTTATATAATAAACAAATTAAATTTATAAATATTATAATTCAATTATTAAATTCAATTAAATATAGAATATATATATTTATTTTCTATTTTATATATTTAATTCAATACTAGTACGACCATTTTATGCATTTTTGCTAAAGTATCTTATATCGTCTGGCATTTATACTGTCATTTTTAAATACTTTGCAATAACGAGTTATTTCAGACAATTTGTTAATACATTGACTATTTTAAGTTACCTTTTCTATAAATATTAATTTTTGAAATTTAAAACTACCTTTTCATAACTATGAAATACCAGCTATATTATTAATATGCAATATTATCCATTTATTACCCAAGTTCTGTAAGCTTAAGAGTACTATTGCCGATAGCCAAATGTCCTTATTAAATATACATCTTAATATTAATTGTCATTCAGTTATTTTAATTTTTGGTTATTTGAAAATTTGGTGAAAAACTGTTTTTACAACTTTTCAAAGTAAATTTAAAAAAAATTAATTTTTTATTTATTTTACTTTTCAAAAATTAATTATAGTGTGATTTTTAATTTTTAAAATAGTTATTCGAATATTTTAACATTTTCAAATTTATTTAAGCAAAAAAAATAAAAACCTTTTGCTTTGCAAAATAATTAAAAAAATTATGGGCACCTTGCACAAAAGGTTTCTTTGCAATATATATTAGATTAAAATGAATTGATTATTCAACATTTGCAAATTCATTAAATTTTCTGTTAATTTGTTTTTTCCATGTTATTTTTATACCCAAATTGTTTAACAATATTTTCCAATTTAACCATTTAACTAATTTTCACTATAGACCACAGATAAATAATATTCCATTTACTTTATAATTTTTCAATTATTTTTTGAAGTTTATTTTAGTTTGATCCATAAATGAATAAGCACTTTTCAGATAATTTCCAAAAGTCACAATTTTCAAATTTTGGGTCATTAAAGTTATTAAGAGTATCAAGTAAATCCTATCAAAGATCAAAAATAATTTATAAAATTTCAATTTAAACAATTTCAAAATAAATTCGTGGTGAATAGATAGTTAGATAGAGAATAGTAGATTCAGTTATGGCAAAAAAATAATAATATTTAATAATTATTTAGAACTTATGTTGAAACTTTATTATTTCATAATAATTTGGAGGAATTCAAGTTACCAGTATTTAAAAATTCCAAAATCTCATTTTTTGACGACTAACAGCTCCAAAATTATGAGTTATTCTAAAATGGTTTTTTAACAACTCAAGATGTCGTTTATTTCATTAGATCTAACTCCTCCCACCATTTCAAGTTCGAACTTTAATTATTTGGAAGATATAAGGAATAAATGGGTCTGCTTCGATTCCTGGTGAGGGACATACAAAATATAATTAAAAAAAATTATTGAAAAAAATTACAAATCTCCATGGTGACCAAATATAATTAAAAATATAAAAATATATAACATAAACAAAATAATTAGTATTGTAATTATAAATAAATAGGAAGTATTACATAATCGCACTCGGAAGGGAAAGACACTTGCTATTCACATTTACCGTGATATTATGTAAGCTTTATATATATGTGCTTACTTAGAGCTTTATATGTGTAAAAAATGAAATAAACTTGCAAACAAATATATTTTATATATCCTTATATTTGATACATAAAAATTGGGAAATTACATCCTTTAACTTGAAGTAATACAGTTTAGTAATAAAATATCTAGTAAACCATTTGATTTAATAATATTTATGTTTATATGTCAAATCATATTTTTTGGTATAACTAAAGATGCAGCTAGATGTTTGGGTTTGTTTGTATCGCTGTAAAACTTACTTGTCTCCATTTGAACTCCTCAATATCTATAAATCATATATTAGACCAAAAATGGATAACGCTTGGATATCGCGATAAAGTGCGAAACAGAGCTATTCGTGTTTTAAATGATCACACTGTTACCTCAATGCAATCCACTTAGCCTTCGGCACACAGTCTGGTCACTTACCCTGTTTTGTAAATACCTAGTGGGGACGAGCACTGTTCGAATAATAGTAAAACAATTAATGCTTCCACTCAAAGTTTTCCAACGTGAAACAAGGAGTGCAACATATGCTCATCCCTACTGCGTCGAATTGTTAAAAACACACGGCTTATGGAAATTCGTTTGTTATGTGCATGTTGAGATTATGGAATCACATTAAAGTTGTAATTCGTATGTGTATGACTTAATTAAATTAAAGAAGAAAATTAACATCTTTCTCCTCATCTCTCCAAATTTTTCCCATCCCCCAAAATCCTAAATTCCCAAATAACCACCCACAATCCTAAAATCTTTTCATAATCCCATCCCTGTTCTTTCCTAAAGTTAGTGACTCAAAAAGGGTGTGGTTTTGGTGCGTTAAAGGGTGGCTTTCGAGCCTTCCATTCCCTCGCAAAAAAAAAAAAAAAAATGACTGTTTACGGTGCTGTTTAAACATATTCTTCATTCGACTTACATTTTCCGGACATGCCTAATAGGCATTCTAATGTATGATGACCCATTTAACTTCGAGTGTAACAAGCAGTAGGCTACAGGCATTCATAAATTAATGCTTTAGAGTCATATATATAGGATATTCTAGCTCAAGACAATCACGAATAGAGATTTTTGAAACATAACTGAAGAGCAACCAATAGGGCATCAAATAAGAAAATAGAAATGAAGATGCATAGGGCGAACGTTTTTTAAAACAAAATGATGCATAGAGAGAAGGGCTTTGAATGGAACCAGCAAGTCTCCAGAATACGTGGTTGCCCGAGTAGCAACTGGAACAGAACAATAATTATGGAGCTAAACTTAATAGGTAAAACAGGAGCGCAAAAAAACAGCATCTAACAGAGTTTAATGGAAATGTCTAGACCCGCTCCAAAAATAAATAAGAAACAAAAAAAAATGTTCATACAAAATTTTATCGTCATCACAGAAAATTTTGAAAATTTGACATAAAAAGTATATCACGTAGTACTGGATTTTGTAAAAGAATATTTTAATGAAAGTTTATAGTACATTAAGGGGAGAATTAATTCATAATAGGTTTGTATATGCAAAGATTAACAAATTTTATATTTATCTAATTATTAAAACAAGCACAGAATTTAGAATTTATAAACTTTACAGTAGATATATAAAGATATATATAAGATTGCAGTCTGAAGGTTTAAATCAATTTAAATTAAATTTAAAGAACTTTGCATTTTTTAGCAATTTGAAATTAAATAATGGTAAGTGGTTTCGGTCAGGTTCATTAAACTAAAAAACATGCCTGTATTTATTAAAGTACATTTACCCTGTAATTCGCTTATAATGAATAATAATAATTTTGTTATATTCAAGAATTTTAAGTTTGGTATATAGTTATATGAAATCATATGTCTCTATAATGGACAAGTTTAACAAATTATCTCACCTCCCTCCTTACCACCCCCTCCTCTTTTGTTAGAAATAAAAAAAATGCTATAATAATATTATATACTAAATTAGCTGTACGAAATTGAGCAATTAAATGAAACTTTTAAAATATAACAGTAAAACCCCGAAGAATTTCTTAAAATCTTAATCTTTCAATTATTTCTTAAATTTAACATGACAAATGCAATCGAAGTCCACAACATGAGGAAACTAATAAAGACATTTAAAAGATTATTTTATCTATTACTAGCTAATACCCGGTGCGCGTTGCTGCGCCTGTCAATGGAGGTTTAATTGAAGTTGATGTTACTGAAAAAAGTTAACACAAAAATTACACACGGTCAACCGGTCAAATCGTTTCTAATTTAGAGTTAAGTAACCAATGCACCCGAATGGGTTAACGGAACAACACTTTCTCTTTGGCAAAGCAGTATTGAGCAAAATTGGACGTAATTTGCTTCCAAATCTTTTTTTTATCAATCGTCGGGCCGGCAAGTCTGTTAAAAGAGTTAATTTCATTCTCAAAACAGACAAATTCCAAAACTGTTAATAGTGTCAACTCAATTCTCAAAGAGCATCACGTATACAAAATTTGAAGTCAATTGGTCAAACCGTTTCGAATTTAGAGTGAAATATTGAAAAAACCTATAAAAAGCTGTTGGGCCGGAATGGGTTAATGAAACTCAACAAAATTTTTTTTGGGGCTTTCTTTTTAACTAAAGCAGAATTTCGTAAAATCGGACAAAATTTGGACCTAAATTTTTTTTTGACCATCCGTCGGCCCGACATGGGTTAACAAATTCCAAAACTGTTAATAGTGTCAACTAAATTCATCACGTATACAAAATTTGAAGAAAATCGGTCAAACCGTTTTGAATTTAGAGTAAAGTATTGAAAAAACATGTAAAAAGCTGTTGGGCCGCAGTGGCTTAATGGAATTTAAATTTTTTGGGGCTTCCTTTTTAGCCAAAGCAGAATTTCGTAAAATCGGACAAAATTTGGACCCAAAATTTTTTTTGACCACCCGTCGGGCCGACATGGGTTAACAAAATCTAAAACTGTTAATAGTGTCAACTCAATTCTCAAGGAGCATCACGTATACAAAATTTGAAGTCAATCGGTCAAACCGTTTTCATTTTAGAACGAAGAAGTTTATATACTTGCACCACAGCCCCAACTTGGCGGTCCGTTGGAGCAAAATTTTTGGGCCACGATTTCTTTCCGTACCCAAAAACCTCTATATACAAATTTTCATGAAAATCGGCTGGGCAGTTTAGGAGCCAACTCGCTACATACAAACAAACAAATAAACAAACTTTCGCTTTTATATATATAAATATAATAGGTTCATTAAACACTTTATTAGCCTACTAATTAATAAGCCCAAATATTTTTCAAAAAATTATCTAAGCTGAATGCGCGCAAATAAACATGAAATAGTAATATGGAGAAGCTCTACATCACTCAAAACTCTAATTTTCATCTTGAAAACCTCGCAAATACTTGGTAATATCTTCTGGGTAAATTAGATTATTTAAATAAACTTAATTAGGTAGTTAGGACTTTACATTAAGTTTATTTTATTAAAAAAGGGGGACGGAGGGTATATTCACTCTGTGTACTCTTAGCTTCCCTACACGAACATAAACTTAGAAAAAAAATTAACTTAAATTGTTTTATCAAAGTTTCAGATATTCAATATAATTATAGATCCTTGGTTATGCATAACAAGACGCGCGATGCCGGACAGACGGTTGAACAAACATAGCTTGATCGACTTACTTTTTGATTCTGATCCGAGCCATGCAATTGGGTATATATTTTTCCTTACCTTTTTAACATCGTTTCAACTGAAAAGGCAATTGTTTCAAAAAATGAGGAAAAAAAGGTTATAAGTGTGATGTTGGACTGCTAAATTTATTAATGATCTCAATAAGTTTAATGAATGAACAATAAAATTTTAGGGCTTAGAATAGTCCAAATAGGTGTTAAAGAATTATAAAAAACCTATAGTTACAATTCTTTTAATTTTTCTACTTAAAATCAAAAATTTTCAATACCTATTTAATTGGGTATCAATTATATTAAAAGAGGAAAGTCTCAAGTTCAAAATATAAAGGAAAGGATTAGGTGACGTTGGTTTTAAAAAAATACAATGCTTTGAAGAAATGATAACTAATTGTTGTAAATTCTAAATTCTATGCTAGTTTTAATTCTCTTAAAGAAATATAAAATTTGTTAGTCTTTGAATTAATTCTCCCCTTAATGTACACATTTGAAAATTTCTCAAGTATAAAGTACAACACGTTTCCATTTTTATTTTAAAAAATCAAAATACAACAAAGGTAATTTTATTTTAAATCTTTTATTCAGGATTTTAGTTAAATTTTTTTTTAAAAATCGAATTTCCATTTTGAATTGATTAGAAAGGAAATTCAAAGACAACAAAAGGACACAGAAAAATATGTTGGATCCTTTTTTTTTTTGTTTTTGAATCAACAAATTTTGTAATTTTTATAAATGAAATTTAAAATTAGTGAAAGCTGCCCCAATTAAAAATTAGGCTCCCAAAATATTAAGAAAATAAAAAAAAGTTAATGTTATGTCAATATTAAGTGTAAAATAGTAGTAATGAGTTATCCGATGTGTAGAATTTTTAGTTTAATTTGTTCCTAAACTTTGTTTTTAACTAATTGAAGGATATTTTAAGGAAAAGGAAAGTTTACTTAAACTATAATCTTGTTTGATAGCACTCTGGTTAGTTTTAGAAAAATGTTGGAAAACTTTGTTTATTTCATTACATATTTAATATACCAGATATTACAACTTTAAGATTTGCTTCATTAAAAATAATAATAATAGAAATAAAAAAACAGTAGTTTCCTTTAATTTTCACTAGAATTATTTATTTTTTCAAATACCGTTATTCCGGCTCTGACATGCAGACTTCTTCAGTGGTAATTCTCAATTCTTTATTTATTCTTTCATATACATTTCACTGAAACTCTCAACTCAACCATTTCAAATAGATCGCAAAATATCAAATTTCAAGGATTTTTGTCGGACCCAATTAATGTTACATCAGGAGTACCACAAGGTAGCCACTTAGGACCACTCTTGTTTAATATATTCATTTCCGATCTTTCTAGTAAACTTTTCGGTGTGTCACATGTTGCATTTGCTGACGATCTCAAGATTTATCATGTAATTAAAAATAGCTCTGATGTTGCATTACTTCAGACAAATCTTAATTCTCTACAAGAATGGTGCTTCTCTAATAAACTAGAACTAAACATTGAAAAATGCAAGGTTATAAGTTTTACACGTAAGAGATCTACCATTTCATTCGGTTATAATATAAATAATGTAACCCTTGAAAGGGTTAGAAGCATTACCGATTTAGGGATTCTGTTGGATGATAAACTGAACTTCCATCTCCATTATGAGTATACGATTTCCAAGGCAAACAAAATGCTCGGCTTTATAAAAAGAAGAGCTAAAGAATTTAGCAGCATTGCTGTAACTAAAGCTCTTTTTTGTTCTTTAGTACGTTCTATTCTTGAATATGGTAATATTGTATGGGATCCTGCATTTCAAATACATTCTGATAGAATAGAATCCGTACAAAAGCAATTTCTTCTTTTCGCTTTAAGAAATCAATATAATCCTAGAGATTATTCAATTCTGCCTAGCTATCTCGAAAGACTTAATTCATTGAATATGTTAACGTTATCCTCACGCAGGCAAATTCTTTCTTCCTGCTTTACTTTTGACGTCTTAAGAAAAAACATTGACGTTCGGTATTTATTGGATAGCTTTAAAATAAACAATGGTGCGAGAAATACGAGAAGCGCTAAATACTTAGTTGAAAATACTCATAGAACTGAATATGGAAAAAATGAACCAATAAATAGATGTTGCATTACATTCAATAAACACAGTCATCTTTATTCTACACAAATTTCTCGATACACTTTTAAACATAAATTAAACTTAAAATTCATTCATGACCTAAGACAATAATTTTAACCTTCATTAAATCATATTACACTTCAAGTTCATATTATTTTTTTTTTTTTTTTTTTTTAATTTAGTTATTTTATACAGTTAGTTAATACAGTTAGTATTCATAAATTTAATTTCAACTGTGTTTTTGCTTTGTATGCATTTTCTACAAATAAACAAATAATTATACTTTTGGTTCTTAATGTTTTTAAAATTTTTTTTGGCAATGTAATCAAATTTCATGTTAATTATAAGTTTTAGTTTTAAGAATTTTTTTGTAAAAACCTTGTTTTGGTTTCAAATAAATAAATAAATAAATAAATAATAAATATTCAATAACAATATTGCTCAAACACTTGGCATTTTCAAGTCAACTTCCAAAACTGGAAAGTGTTAGAAACTGTTTGCCTGTTTTTAAAATATCTGTTTAGTAGTCCTTTAAAAAACTACTAATGTGACACTCGTTTAGCAGCTCAGTCATTTTTATTTATAGAATACATATTGCAATATATCGTTATTCTTTCACACAAGGCATCTCCATGTGGATGTGGTCAGGGCTATCAAATTTTCTTTTATAAATTCCTTTCCTAAATTAAAATTCAATTTTCCTTCTTGAACCCATTTTTTCTCTCGTAAAATATCATAGCATTCTGATTATTAAAGAAATAGCTTTCGGCGTTTAAGAAGCTTTACACTTCAAAGTGAGCTTTGCTTTTTTAGTGTATTTGGAACGTTTCCGCTAGAAAATTAGTAAAATGTGAGACAAATTTATTTTTAAACATAAATTGAAACCATCCAATAAATCCATAAAAAAAATGTATAATGAAGCTCGAAAAGACGTCTTAAAAGAAAAACAAGTGATGAAAAAAACCAAGGGCTTTTAAAATGCACATTTTCAAAATTATTAAGCTTTTCATAATGAGTTTAGAGCAATATATATAACAATAAATGATAATATTATAATTTAGTTATTTCATCACGTCATTATTAATTATGAATAAGTGAAATCAATACTTAGAATATAATCCCAATATACTTAAAAAAACCTGTTAACGAGTACCAAAATAAAATGTTGGAGTTTAAATGTTAACTTTTTATTTTGAAAATACATACCGCTGGTGTTAAGTAACAGATTTATAAAAATGGAAAATTTTTAAGTCGCAATAACCTTTGAATGATAAAGGTTCTGAAGTTTTTAAGAAGTGATTCGGAATATAAAACCACCTCTTTTCGCCTGAAATTTTAAGATTTTTGGAATTAAATTGTGATTTCCATCAAAATTTGAAATTTTTCTTATCTAAGCAAAAATGTTAGATCCCCGTTTTAGTTTAAGAAAATTTTTTAATATATGTTAAAATATAATCTTGGAGCTTAAAATTTTGTAAAATACAAAAAAAAAAGGTTTATTCAAGTTACAAGTGCGTGAATACAAAATCTTTCTAACCGACTCATGCAATAATTTCTGAGAATCTGACTTCTTCCAAAATTTCAAAACCCTAGGTTTAGTCGTTCGGAGGGTATGTGAGACCGAAACTTTAGCCAAAATTGAGTTTTGTATAACTGTAAATTTACTACCTACTCGTAGTTAAAATTGCTCTTCTCTTTTCCAAACGACGTAAAAGTTTTTGTAAACATGATGGACAAAGTGAAATTAATAATCACATTTTTTCACAATTTTTTCAAAATTTACTAAAAACAAAAGACCTGAAAAATCCTTTACCCAAAAATGAGCAAAGAATAATAAAATATTCAACGGATGCCAATCACCATTAAATCGAAATATAAAATTTGAGGACGAAATAATTTAAAAATGAAAAAAAAAATCCAAAAAAATTTCCAGCATTTTTTTAGTTTCACTCACTCCTGAAATTTTTCATGTCCAAAAAGTTTTTTAACATTTTAATCGAAATCAAGACAAAAATAAATAAATAACGGTAAAAATAATAAAAAAACATATATTGTAAAATTTATAAGTATTATGTTTCAAAATTTTTATTTGATTTGAAAAGTCCTTGGAAAACTTTAGAAGATTTAAAAAGAAAATTCAAGTATTACAAAATTATGTTTCTTTTAGATTATCAAAAAACTCATAAAAAGCATAGAACAAGCAGATGCATAGATAATGAAAGAAAAAGATAAAAAATAAAAATAGAAAAAGATAGGTAGACAGGACGAAAAGAAGACTGGAAAATGTGAATATTAAATTATGAATTCATTTTAATACATTTTTTATTAAAAAAATTTTTAAACAATTTTTTTAAATTTTAGCATCTTTTTATTTTATAGAGTGAAACTTTTATAAACTTTTATGTTTTAAAATGATCTGCACTCTCTGAATAGTAAATTTTTTTATAGCTTCTTATATGTCTATATTTTCAATTAATTTGCTAATTATATTTGAGAAAATCTATTTTTATCTTTTCATCTAAATTCAAAAAGTTTTGAATCAATAGTTGAAAATTGGATGTTCATATTAAAAAACTATTTTATAAAAAAGTAGAGTATAAAAAGCAGTTCTTCAATCAAATTAAGATTCTAAGTATTTTATAATTATCTATCCGTCGTTAAAATTGCTTTTCCGTTTTCCAAACGGTGTAAAAGTTTTTGTAAACAGACAAACGTATGGACAGACAGAATTTTTTTTTGTAGCTTCACTCGTTGCGACAGCCCTCCAAAGTCTTAAAAATCCCTTTATTTAAATAGTTGTAACTAGAGTTCTATAAAGTATATTTTTAGCTTGAAAACAGAAAAGAATTTTGGCCCCACATTTCTTCTGAAAGGGTCCAGCCAATTTTGGGACAAGTGAGATTCTAGGAAATTAATAGGAGTTATTTAATAGAGTTGACAATTGAAATTTGATATTTTTAACACCCGTCACTTTAATATCCATCCAAATGTTTTTTAGTAATATTCAAAATATAAATCTCCAACATTATATTTTAACACATGTTATAGGTCTTGCTTAAATTTAGAACGTGAAAATTTTTGAAGGGGAGAGATGGGGTAAAATTCTCGAGAATCATCATAAGTCTGCCTAATAAAAATTTGTAAACCATTCCCATTGCAGAGGATTTAAAAATTAAGTAAGTGACTGTTTTTATAAAATAGTCATTTAGTTACCAGTTATTTTATTATTTTTATGTTAATATTGCAGCTCCAACATTTACAGGACTTGACAAAAATTTTTTTCATATAGCTTCTGCATTAAAAAACACCTGTGCAAAATTGGGATTAAATAACGATGAAACCTTTTTTTTCCCAAGGATGTGCCGTCAAGGGTTAATTTAAAAAAAAATATATTAATGAAAAACGTTATTGTAATTAATTAACAACTGGGAATTTAAAAATATTTATTGATTTCTACAGAAGTTGTTTTTGACCTTTTTTGTTATAGAGACAAAGGTTCTAATGGATATATTAAAATTTGTACATGACATTGTTAAGAAAGCAGGTTGTATTTCAGTTCATTAGCATACTAATCTATGCTAATAAACTGAAATTAAAAAATATATTGGATTTTTTTGATAATTACATTAATAAATTGTTAAAATATCATTATTAACATTTGCCAAAAAGTGCTTCAGTGTAGTCGATTATTTCGTAAGATATTTTGTTTCTTTTCAAATGCCAAAAAGTGCAAAATGGTGGGTATTTATTTTTTACTAATTAATATTACATAACCGTAAATTATCTGACCAATGGCGTAGTGGTAAAGACGTTGCCTTTCATATAGAAAGTCTCGGGTTCAAAATACGGCCAGATCATATGATCAAATTTAACAAAAAAATATCGTAAAATTGTATAATTATATCGTAATAGTTGATATCGTAATATAATATGAGATTTAATATAAATACTTCTTGTCCAGCATAATAGATGGTGCACAAAATTAACATTTGTGTGTTCATAATCTTATATAATAGCTACATTCGAGTTATCAACGGCTTAGTATAGGACAATTATAGATAAGGATACCATTTGTTGATTATACCAAAACAATTTATTTTCTTTATGTAATTATATTATTCTATTATTGATCTTATGGTATTGTAATGAAAATTAAATTTTTCAGTCTTAAAAAAAATCTGAACAGGAATCGAATCAGCACTGACTCAATATGCAGGTACAGCGCTTAAAAAGCCCCCTTTTGCATTTTTATTTAAAATAAAATAAATATTTTGCATATTTAAAATACAATTTTTGGAATGCAAGGCAAAATTATTTTAACTTTTAAAAAAAAAAACTCTTTTATTTAAATCCATTTTTAAATTTTATCTGGAAAATAACAAATACCCGGAAACATGAACTAGATATAAACTCGAAAGATGGTGCATTGAATTACTAATAAGATAAAATATCACAATACAAGACTTATGCATTTTTTCTATTTAATCTTTTAATTTATTTATTTTACATTTTTTTCAAATTAATTTTACTTCTAACAATTTCTTCTTGCTCCAGTTTTCATATTTTATGTCCTGCATCCAAAAAATTTTCTAAAAGTATGTCCTTGTATCCTTGGAAAGTCATGTATAATAGGAAAAGTTCTTGAATTTCACGTATCTAAAATACTTTAAATTCCCTTGAAAAAATATCCAAAAAACATCTTCTAGTTTTTCAGTAATTTAGTTTTTCACCTAATTTTTATGCCCCTGAACAAATATTATGCGACATTTGAAGAAGAAAGAACTTCCCTTTCGAAGATGATATTATACTTAATAAATAATAAGATTCATTTTGGAATGTACAATTTAGTGAACAATTTTGTGAAGGATCTTGGAAGCAATATAATGCTGTATTTGTTGTTAAGAGAAGTAAATACTTTTTCTTTGGTAGTTCCATGAAATGTGATAACACTTAGCAGTATCATATTTTATTTCTATAGTCACATTGTTAAATTAAAATTTTACGAAAACAAATCCAAAGAATGTAATAAGATAATAAATCTAAGTAAAATATGGTATATAGAGCATATAAATGAAGTTGGGAATAGTTTTAAATGTGAGTAGAGTTTTTAATTTACTTTTTGTACGGTAGAGGCAATTATTGATAATGATTATAAAAAGTGTTGATAATTTTCGATATGGATCCGGATTTCAAAATAACTATTTGGGGCAAAGATTCAAAATTCACAATTTTTTTTTAATGTCAAATTTTTGACTCAACTCCACAATTAATTCAAATTTTGAGTCCGAAGCTTATTGTCGTGTAATGCGCTAACAGGTTTCCCAGCCTTAAAGGAATGGGTTCATTTATTCATATTCAAAAAAATCTATTTTTTAAAACCTAATGATGAATAGATGTTAAAAATCAGTTCAAGATTTCAATTAGCTTGGAATAAGAGATGTAAAGTAAACAAAGAGTGAAACAACAGTAAGCCGATGCAACAGACTTAGTTATATCTTACGCCGACAAATAACATTGTCAGTTATACAAACCCCCACTTATCTCAGAAACACCAAGCAATTCTTTGTTCGAATAAAAGATTTCAAGATTCGAAACCATGGTTCGATTTCACCCTTTTTCAATCCGCGCTGTATATTTGTTATTAGTAGCCTATAGTATAAATTTCATCAAAAGTATTTGGAAAACCAAATTTTGAAGTATTAAATCAATAAAATATTACAAACAATATTTGACAAATATATCACATTGGTTGTTAAATATTATTTTATATATTATTTTTTTTCTCAACTTTCTCTTTTTGAAGAGAAGAATGGCTATTTTTTCCCATTTTATCCTATCAACGATTGATTTATTATTGATTTATTGAATATAATTTTGAACCGTAATCGTATAAATTAAATTATGATAAATATTGACTTCAGAAAAGCGTTTAAACTTCAGAAAACTTAAAATTTTCATTAAGCTTCAGAAATATTTTTTCAAGGTAGTTAATTTTTACAGCATTTTAAATGTTGCATGTGCTAAGATTTCCTAAGCTACCGACATTCTGATCATAGATTGTATCTCAACTTGTATTGCAAATACCGAAAGGAGATCAAATAAAATGACATTCAAATCAATCATGTATATCGTCAGGCGATTATAGGTATTACCGTTACAACTATTACGGGCGTCATTTTAGTGAACCTCGTAGAAGTATCGTAAAAAATTTACCACATTGATTTTTTGGATCTCGCAAGTTATAAACAATTTAAAATTAAATTCTTCTAATTGCAATTATTAAAATTATAAACATTAGTGTTTGTAGTTGAAGTGTTAACTCACTAAAACCTAAGACCTAAGTTTGCGTAACTTACCTAATAAATGTTAAGAATAAAGATTCATTATTTTACAATTAATATTCTTATAACTCACAGATTAAAATAAATAAAAGCAGAAAACAAATTAAATATTTTGTATGGAAATGTTTCAAAATGATTGAAAACCACTGAATTAGTTTTTTACTCCTTAACTTACCTGTATTGAACTTTAAAAGCCTTTCGGTAATTTATTGAATTTGATAAAAATTTCTATAGGATTAAAAATTACTTAGTCTACTTAATTTACTTATGCGATCGAGTTAAAAATAAAATAGATCTAAATTATCCTTGCCAATAAATGTTGGCTGTGGTACAACTTTTAAAATATTAAAAGTAAGCAAAACATTCAAAAACTTTAAAATATCGACAATATTTTTTAAATACTAAATTTCTAAACTTGATAAATTGTTTACATAGAATCACGTGCTCTGAAAAAATTATCTTTATTCACACTTTTTAAATTCTCAATTCTTTTTTTAGATCAAAATTCCATTTTCATTTTTTATTTCAATTCACTTTTACCTCTGTCCGTCTGTTTGTGAAACAAATACATCATGCCAAACCCGTTTAACAAATTTTTGTATTCTTCGACGACCTTTTACATGATAGAAAAGCCATCATACACATAACACAAATAGCAATTGCATAAGTGCAATGAATGACATTAACTTAAGACACCTAAGTATCTTGCTTTATGAATAACTCATACTCATATTTTTTATTTTGGAATCAGCTGGTTTTTTAAAAACTAAGATTTCAACTCAACTCAAAGATAAACTCAAATTTAAACTAACTCATACTCTGAGTTTAGTCATATAAAAAAGTTCACAAATTAAGCTATATAATATATACTCACACGTTGAGCTAACACAACTGCTAAGCAAGCTCAAGCTTTAGTTAGCTTATAATATGTACTTGGTTTGAGCATGAGTTGAGCGCAAGTGAAGTAACCACATACCGTAAAGTTCTGAATACAGTACCCCCCCGAATAAAGTACCCCGGGTACACTAATTGGAACATTTTTCCAATTACAGTACCCCGGGTACACTAATTGGATTTGTTTTTTCGCAAATAAATTTCGAACTTTATACTGGAATTATGTTTTGACTGTTTTAATAAAAATTATAAAGAAATAATAAAAATTATAAATCCTAGATAAATAACTCATTTACCTACCTTATCTATTTTATCTATACTACCTTACCTTATTACAATTTTGATATAACAAATAAATGTATCTAGTTTTTCTATTATTAATTAAGTAATGTATATTTGCAAATTTTTTTTGTTATTAATAAGTTATGTATATATATTTTTTTATTTTGAATAAGTAATATAGTTATTTTGTTTTGTGAATTATACTAATTGCTTTAACTTTATTTTCCATAATACATTCCCTATCATATATAATTTTTTGTTGTTCCGAATAGTGTACCCGGGTATAGAAAACTAATTAGTGTACCCGGGTATACTAATTGGATTTATTATTTTTTCAGAATATTGCCATTTTCCAATTAGAGTACCCGGGTATTGTATTCAGAACTTTACGGTATTAATTTAAAATTTGTAATTCACATATAAATAATAATACATTTAAAACTGAATGAATTTGAGCTGGCTTGTGCTAAGTAATTCAATGTAAAAATGTACCGAAATTTAATTATATTTATATATAAATTTATTTTGAGCTTCATTGAGTCGCGCTCAACTCAAACTGAACTCAAAATTTGAGTTAGCTAAGGTTTGAGATAGCTCAACATTTAAGTTAGCTCAAGTGTTAGATTATGTGTTTAATTCTGACTGTGAGCCAACTTAACATTTGAATTAGCTCAACACGTGTACTTATGCATAAAGCAAAAACTATAAAATAGTTCAATATTTGATTTGAGCTTTGCATTAAAGTTACAACCAACCATTTTACACCTTGGACAGTTATGTAGTGTTAACTTTCAACTATATCAAGTGTTAATTTAAGTTTTTTAACTTTTTCCAAATGCTCAGAGCGAAAGAATCTAAGACACTTAAGTAATTATGGAAAAACTAAATATGTTTAAAATTAAATTTTACTCAAAAAAAAATTTTACTACCGTTTAAACTTTTAAAAACACAACAATTCAAGGTGCAGCATTTTAATGTAACCTGTACATTTTTATGTGCTCTCATCACTTCTTAACTGCAAATTTAGATAGGTACAAAAAATAAAAATCTTTTAAAATCTTTTTTTACACCTGCATTTTTACAATTCATATCTTTAGATACTTTTTGGTTTTTTAGTTGAATCTTTTTTAAAGTCACATTATCATAAATCCTTGCAAAATTATATTGCACAATTTTTTTTTTTTTGTGTTGCAGAATAAAAACAGGATATTTTTTTCAAAGATAGGATGCTGCTCAAGGACAAAACAACAACAAAAACAAAGTTGTTTAAACAAACCATACTGGTTTTTATCTTAAATTTTATCTTAAGTATCATTTGTTTTTTCTTTAGAAAACACTTACAACCAAACAAAAGAAAAATGTTTGACAATAACTTATAAGGAGTTGATGTACGATTATTTACCTTAAGTCTTAAGTCTTTCGATAATGGTCCCTGTTTTAGTGTAAATCTGTTTAAAGTTTTTTAACACTAGACAAAAACTCTTTTGAGATTTTGCTTTTGGCATTTAAGAAAATGTGAAGAAAAGTCCGAATAAAAAAATTTCAATGATTTACAATTTTAGATTGAGAAAAAAAAATTAAGCACATTTCCAAAATTATATTTATTTTTTAAGTTTTGCAAATTCGTTTAAAAAAATTTTGCACAGTGTTTAAATGTAGAGAATTTTCAATTAACCACTGCTTGCAAAGATCTAACTCTTCGCAAAGTTCGAAAATTTTTCAAAATATTAGTTCATATAACGGTATGTTAAAGTTTACCGTATGACAACCCTATGTATTTATTTTCGATAATTTATAATAGCTTGAGAATGCACCTGAAAAAGTCATTTGGCATTCCAATTTAAAGATTTTGCCTTATAAAGCTTGTGTCACCTTACGAAATCACTTTACAAAATCATTTGATTTAAAACGGTGTTATATAATTATGTAGAATTTACTAATTACTTTAATAAATTGTTATTTGTTAATAAGTAATATATTTTTACTAAATACTACATGGATTGTTCAAATTAATAATTAAATATTATTAACAAATTAAATATCAAATATTATTAACTATAATCAAATATTATTAACAAATAATAATAATAGTAAACTTTAAACATACGGCGTATATTTTTGGTAAAAATAATTTTAAATATTTGTATTTGTATGAAAGCATTTGAAATACGAGACGTACAGTACGTTGGTTTTACATTTGAAAAGTTGTCAGAGCCTTTGTTATTGTGTACTAGCTAATAGACGGAGCGTGTTGCTACGCCTCTCAATGCGGGTTTAATTAAAGTTGATGTTATTAAAAAATTTTATCTGTTTTTAAACGCCATTGTCGGACTGATATGGTTAACAAATTCCAAGTCTGTTAATAGAGTCAGCTTCTCAGGGAAATAAAAATATATGTAAGTATACAAAATTTGAAGTCAATCGGTCAAACAGTTTCCATTTAAAGCACGAAAAAATCGTAAAAACGTTGTTGTGCTGCAATGGGTTAATGGAACTTAATCTAATTTTCTTTTTTGGCCAATGCTGTAATTAAGTTATAAATAAAAGAAATGTGTATGATTTTCAAGAAAAACATTCAATATATTAATCTCATATAAAACGAGGAAGAGTGTAGTAGAGTAGACTGTGTCAACTCTGGGATACCCGTATGACCGTAACATATACATTATATCATCCGGTTAATTACTTTTGGCAAAATTTCAAACATTCAGCTTTATTAGGTGTAGAGTAATGCTCATATAAAAGAAGGAGTTGTATGGCAGCTACTCGAACCCTTTGCAGTAGACCAACCAAATTTTGCAGTAACTTTGGCCATTACACTAAACTATTTTTGGCAAAATTTCAGACACCCAGCTTCATTTGGTGTAGTGTAATCCTCATATAAAAGAAGCAGTTGTATGGCAGCTACTCGAACCCTTTGCAGTAGACCAACTAAAATTTGCAGTAACTTTGGCCATTACACTAAACTATTTTTTGCAAAATTTCAGACACCCAGCTTCATCAGGTGTAGTGTAAAGCTCATATAAAAGAAGGAGTTGTATGGCAGCTACTCGAACCCTTTGCAGTAGACCAACCAAATTTTGCAGTAACTTTGGCCATTATACTAAACTACTTTTGGCAAAATTTCAGACACGCAGCTTCCATAGGTATAGAGTAATGCTCATATAAAATTAGAAGTTGTATGGCAGATACTCGAACCCGTGGACCAAAATGGCTGAATTTAAAACTCGATTCCGTTTTTTGCATAAAAACGAATTTGTGAAAATTTCATAATCCTAGCTCCTTTACTTTTTGAGTTATCGTGATGACGGACGGACAGACGGACGGACGGACGGACGGACATACATAGCTAAATCGATTTATTTTTCGATTCTGATCCGATCCATATACTTGAGTCTATATCTACCCCCCCCCTCCTTCTCTGCGTCACAAACGTAATGGCAAATTTATTATACCCTTGGACTATATAGTCATACGGGTATAATAACATTAATGTTATATTGAGTGTTTTTTTTGAAAATCTTCCAGTTTTCTTTTATTTATAACTTTTACAATTTTTTAGGTATAGGGCTATTTTTACTAATTTACTTGAAATGGAAGAGAAAAAATTTTATTCTAAAACCGTTACGTCGATACCGTTATTTTTATAGAAAAACGTTAAAAATTAAATTTTTCGAATAGAAAATGCAAAAATATTTAAATTGAAAGCTGTACCTATAACTTTTTAATAAAAAGTCCGCTGGCATTTTTCATACAGTGTTGGAAAGCTAATTTAGTAATCTTCTGAAAATTATATTAACTTTGATCTTACGTTTGTTAGTTCCTATATTATTTACAAAAGACTAAATTAAAGAATTTTAGAGAAGAGAATGGAGAAATCCAGTTATCTCGGAAACCGTTATAAACGTTACATAAGTTTTTTGCTAGATTTTATCTGCTTTATCACCATTACAAGAATGCCGTTTCCACGGGAAATACCCAGTATATTTAATACTTCAACTTGTACACTTACAATTTATAAGTTCTTCTCTTCTCTGATCGAGAATATACCCAATCCGAGCGAGTATATTAATATTTTAAAAATATATTTTGGTCTCAGTAAACTATTTCATCGATTTCATTGGGTGGTTTTTTATTAATTTTTTTATTTTGACTTTAACTATAAACGCAACCAGCCCAGGTAACTTTCTAATACTAAAAAAAAATTAAATGAGAGATACGTTTCATTTTAAACTCACTTGGGTAAACTTTTGTATGCTTTGGGTAAACTTTAGCAGTTCTCAGAGTCATGATTACCATTTGATGTAATGGAAATGTACAAAAATATGTTTATATATTTTAAGTATACCCGGATATAGGAAACATCCACACACGCATAAAGGGAATTGTAAAAAAAATAAAAATGTGGTAGTAAATTAAGATGTTGTTTAAGTTGTAAAATTTTTTTAAAATTCATATGAGAATAAATAAATGGCGAAGTAAAAAAAAAAAAAAAATAAACAAACAATTGAAAAAGTAAATAAATTTAGAAGTTGAAATGGGTAGAAACCGGAAAAGGAAAGAACAACCAAAATGTGGTTAAACTAATGATGAAATGAATATGACGTAAGCTCATATATAAGTAAACATATTGTGTATTAATATAAATATTTATTTAAACTGTGCTTTTTAGCACATTTTCAAAAAATTTTGTAAAAATGTGCCTATATAGCTTCACTCTGTCCGTCCGTCCGTCCGTCCGTCCGTCCGTCCCTTTTTACCTACGATTGACAAAAAAATATCAGGAATGGATAGGTATTGCAATAAAAATAATTTAATGTTAAAACTTTTTTTTGTAGCCCCCCCCGTTACGGAGCTACAGCCCCACAAAGTTGAAAAAAGCCCCATATTTAAACAGTTATAATTAGAGTTCTATAAGGTATATCTCCAACCTAAAAACGGTAACAGACAGCTGCTTTTATAAGCTTTACAAGTTTTTAAAAGCCAATAGTATAGGGTTACCATACGGTACTAAAATTTACCGTTATTCAAAACTAAGTTTTACAAAATTTTTGGTCCCTCATAACTTCGGAACGGCTAAATCTAGAAACTTAAAATTTTGGGAAAAGTTAGATCCTTAAAAATAAGTAAGAGTCAGTTAACAAAATTTTTTTGTCACGCCCCCTCTTTAGGAGCTGTAAGGGGTCAAAAATTGAAATTTTGCTAAAAATTTAGCTTTTAAACACCTATAACTTGAATACCTGTCAAAATTTTTTTTTATTTGTGTACAAAATTGAAAGCTCAAAAACGAATGTTTCAATTAGTGTCAAAGGTTTTTCTTAATTTTGACTTTGTCCGTCCGTCCGTCCGTCCGTCCGTATGTTTACAAAACTTTTACACCGTTTGAAATAGAGTAAAGAAATTTTAACCACGGGTAGATATTACAAAAAAATTAATTTCGTAGAAGAATTTTTTTCTGTAGCCCCACCCGTTACGGAGCTACAGCCCCCCAAATTTGGAAAAAGCCCTATTTTTAAATTATTATAACAAGAGTTTTGTTAAGTGTATTTTCAATCTGAAAACGGTAAAAGATAGCTGGTTTTATAAGCTTCACAAAAATATAAAGCTAAAATGTATAGGGTTACCATACGGTACTAAAATTTACCATTAAGCTAAACTCAACTTTTGCAAAATTTTTGGCCCTATATATCTTCTAAACGGTTCAACCTAGGCTCTTGATATTTTGGGAGAAGTTAGGTCCTCCAAAATTAATAGGAGTCGGTTAACAACATTTTTTTGTCACGCCCCCTGTTTAGGAGCTATAAGGGCTCGAAAATTGAAATTTTGCTATTTTCAACCACCTGTAACTTTAACACCTGTTCAAATTTTTTTTTACAAATATGCAAAATTTACAGCTGCAGCATTATATTTCAACATACGTTAAAGGTTTTTCTTAAATTTGAAAGGGTCTCTTTAAATTCCATTTTTGGTTAGATAATAATATTCTAGGTAAAATTCCAAATTTTGTTTTGGAGTTCCAAATTGATTTCCTAGAACCGGAAAAAAATGGAAGGGTGAACACAGGAGGGGGGTGAGCAGATCCATCATAAGTTTGCTAAGCAAAAATTTGGGAACCTTCCCCATTGAAGGACTACTAGGTCTTCAAAATTAAAACTTTTATGTTCTTATAAAACAGTAACTTATTCACTAGAGTAAGTTTTTCCAAAATTAAACGTTAACATTGAAGCTCCAACATTATATTTTGCACTTATTAACAGGTTTTCTTGAATGCATTGGGGTTGTATTCTAAGTAATTCACTATTAGTCATATAACTAATTATTAATGAAATAACAAAATTATAATATTATCATAATATATATTTTTATAAAAATAAATGATAAAATACTCAGTAAGAAACCGTATATAATTTTGAAAATGTGCTTTTTAAAAACCCTTGGTTTTTTTCCCTCACTTGTTTTTTAAATTCTTCAAAATTTTAGAAGAAATTCTTTAGTAAAAATGTAGGTATAAAGATTTAATGTTTATACAAATTTTATTTACTTTCTCCTAAGTGAAATTTACCATTTACATTTTTGGTATATTAAAAAAAAATTCTAAATGAAATTTTAATTTTAATATTAGTTTTTTAATTTAGGAGATGTTTTAGTAGCTTAAACTGATAGCTTCGATCATGATTTTTTTTTTGGGTGATAATGATAACGGTGGGACATCACTTGATCGACTAAGGAGACACTGATCAAGATTAATATAACTAACTATAACTAAGATTAATATAACCCTATCTCTATATACCCCAATTCTATTTAATGTTTTGTTTGAATCACCTAAAAATGTAAAAACTATAAATCCATTGGATTATGTTTAAGATGTAAGGAGGCAGGGTTAGTTTCACCATACGGTTTCTGTAGTAGTGATATGGAGAAGACCTAGATATCAATTAAGAGAAATAGTTTTCCAATTTTTCTTTAGTCTTGTTCAATTTTTCAAGAGTTGGGTAATTTGAGTGCTTTATATTCAAACCAAGATATCTTTAAAAAACTTAACATAATATGCAACAAGAAGACATTTGAAGGTTTTAAGTTAAAGTCATAAAAATGGCATAAAATTGGAAAGCAACTTGGAAAGGAAAGGCGCTTCAAATATTTGTTTGACAAGGTCAAAGATACTAACACATCATTACTTACTTTAGTTTTTAAATTAGCTCTAATTTGATCTAACGGACTACGAAGTTGGTATTAAAATTTTTTTTTTCAAAAATAAAATTATTTAATTCATTTAAAAAGTACGGCTGAAAAAATTGTAAAACATATCAACACAGAAAAAATTACAAAACAAAAAATTTTTTATTTCATAAATGCTTATATCTTCTAAACGCTTTAATATAGACATACCTTATGTATGCCCAAATTATAGCAAAAAATAAGAGCTTTGCAACGATGTAAAAATATTTAGAGAGTTTCTTTGCAAAATTTTGAAAAATATGAGTTTTAGAGAAAGGATGTTAAAAATTTTTTTTTTTTGCAAAAATTTTCAACTTTGAACTACAATATCTCCAAAACGGCAGCACCTATCGTCATCAAATAAACTTTGAAATATTCTCCACACCATCATCTTAATTATTAACTGAATACTATATATTCAACAGATCGCTAGTTATAACGGTTTTTGTAAAATAGACTAAAATAACAGGGATACTTTTAAATGTCCTTTTCGTCCTTAAAGGATAAAATGCGCCATTAAAGTTATATATTTTTTGAAAGCTGGCAACACCAGCTATCTTTTATATATAGTCATTTGGTCCTACGCGGATACTAGTTAAACCTTAGAATCCCCGAAACAAGATTTTAATGCTTGTTTAACTTTAAATATTCAAAAATTTGATTCTTTTCTAACAATTCACCAAATCCACTATAAAAATTCCTTCAACGACGATACATAAATTAGTCAAGCTGTCATTAGTGAAGCTTTTAACTAAATTGGCATTTGACATTTCAGGTATTTTATTATATTATAAAAAAAATTAATAAATAATTTTCTCTTATTTTTTATTGCACAACAATTAATTTGTTGTCGATAAAAAATGAAAAAAGAACGGAAATAATGAATTATTTATTTTCATTCAACAAAAAAATTTAAGGTACAAACACAATGTTCCAGAAATTAAGTTGTCCGAGGCGATATTATTACCAATAAATTTGACTTTTGTTTAAAAAAATAGTATTTTTTCGTTTTAATAGCTGAATTCATTTTTTTAATAGTTCAGTTGGTTCTTTCTTTTTATTGTGTTTTGTAAAAATGTTCACAACGACATAATTGCTTTTATGTTCAACACCATTTTACGACCTCATTGATTCTTTTTTATTTCCTTTTTGTTCAGTTAAAATTATTTTACCGAGTAAAATCATTTTTTTCTTTCATATTAATAACATTTTATTTATTTATTTATTTATTTATGTACAGTCTCCTGCATACAATGTGATAAGTGAGTGATAAGAGTCTGCCTTTACCTTTTTCAGGCGTGGCAATTAAATTTATTTTATATTATGGTATAAACTATTACGATTTCAATTATAAATTATATTTTTTTAATTTAATATGATCTGACCAGGATTTGAACCCGAAACTTTTTGATTGAAAATTCGCCACTTTAACCACATCGGTCAGATTTTTCTTAATTTATTTTGAATTGTAAATATTAAACTACGAATCTTATTCAGAGCAATAGTCAATTTACCATTACGTTTGTGACGATGTCTGAGATAATTATGGATTCAAGTAACAGCCACTGTTCCACACCTAGCCAGTAATTAGAGTGGTCTGCGTTCGAATCACAGTAGTTGTGAAAAACTTTTGCTTTGAACTCGACTTAGTTATCTTCAATCATTGCGTTCAAGTTAATGACATAATCAATGAATATAATATAACAATTGTTTATCACAAATAATTTAATAGAACAATATAACTCACAGATACACAAATATCATGTAAAATATTAGTTAAGTTTTATGGCCAACGTTTGTACAAAAATGGTTTCATCTAGTAGGAGGTTTAAATAACTAACGTCTAGTAGGAAGTTCGAATATGTTATACAGAACTCTTTTTTTTTTTAATTCAGAACTTAGGATCTAATTGAGTTGATTACCTGAAACTTTGACAAAAGAAGTTTGGTTAATTTTTTCCATGTTTATGTAACGTTCGTGTGGGTGGTATCCTAGAGTTGACAAAGTCTTTACTACAAATTTTCCTTATTTTCTTTTTTATTAAAATTATTTGGTACCCTGGAGCACTTGTATTAATATTTTATAATAAATTAATTATTAATAATTGGTTATTATTTATTTTTTTTAACTTTTATGTTGTAATTTTGAACACATTAACAATTGTTTAAAGGCGTTTTTACTGAGAACACAATAAAATTATAAAATAAAATAATTTATGTGAATAAAATATTTTACGAAAAGTAATAATTTTTTGCTGACAGTCGTGGTTCCTTTGAATTATTACGTAAAATTTGCAAAAAAATTTATTTATTAATAATAACATTTGTGTTTTTTCCATTTTTGCCCATTTTCAATGTTGCACTTTACTTTATAGAATTAAACTTTATCTTTTAAATTAAAATTTTTATTCTGATTGTATAGATAATATAAGGCTGTGGTTTAAAAATTTTTTTCAGCTTCAGTCATATTATAAACTTTGTGTAAGTTTGACTAAATGAAAGTGGAGAAAGTTGAGATAAGGGTTATTTAAAGAGAATGTTATAACATACTTTTTTGGTATTAAGAAAAAAAACATAGTTTCAAACTCAAATTTTATTGGTCTGAAACTAAGTGAAAATATTCCAGTCGAAAGTTATTTCAACTTACAATAATTTCAAGTGTCAAATCAGTACTTATATATATACGGCTGTGGACATGGAAGGTAACCGCCAATATCACCAAAAAGTTGCAAACTTTTAAATTACAAACCGTTGTCTACATCGCATCTTAAAAATTCGTTGTCCGCAAAACATTACCAACGGGGCAAATATGGGGCAAAAACAAACCAAAAGATTATTGAAGTCGAGATTCGAGAGGGAAAATGGAAATGGATCGGACTTACCTTGAGAAAATCAGGAGTAAACATTGCAAGGCAATGTCTGGAGTGGAATCCATAAGGCAGACGATGAGTAGGTAGACCAAAGAAAACATGGAGAAAAACTGTTTTAAGAGAAGCAAAAGAGCAACGAAAAATGCGGTTACAGCTAAAACGAATTGCTAAGGATCGTGAATGGTGGAGAGAATTTGTTGAGATCCTATGTCCCAACAGGGGTTCTAGTAACCAGTAAGCAAGCAATTATATAAAATTAATTTGATATTGAAGGCTTTTTGAATATTTTACATGCATTTCTAATTTGAAATGTAACTCCAATGTGAAAAAAAAACGCGTAGAGTAGACACTGAAAAGACTAATTGGTTAATGATTGAAAAATTTTATAATTACTTATCTTTTTCTTTTATGTAGCTGCAGGGTATTATTTGAAATCAATTTTCTTTTGTACCTTTACTTCAAAACACTTTTTGTTCACCCAATCCTGAATAGGTATGTGTACATGTACGAGTATATATATACTATTATGTGGAAATTTTGTATTCAAATAAATTTATTTTACATATTTTAAATTTATTAGTAACTAGTGCAAGAGGCTAATCCTTTGCGCTATTCAGTTGTCAGTCATGTTGTCACTGATATACTCGTTCTTGTCAGTCAAGTTTAAATTATAAATTTTACAATGATTTCAATTTTAATTTGTAATTAATAGTTGTAATTATTGTAAATTATATAAGTAAATCTAAAAATATCAATAATATTTATATCATGATATTTTTTTTCAAAGTACTGAAGAATAATAACAAATTAAATAATTCTAATTAAATTTATAACAATTACGAAAAACATTTATACCTAAGATAATGTAAGAATCGAATTATTTAAGATTATAACACTTCAAAACTAGCTTTTTTTATAATATAAGAATCTCAGATTTTTTATTTATCCTATATGATGCATAATTTCTAACGATACATCCTCCAGCTTTTTCCTTTCTTTACCCCTATTCTTAAACTCAAAGAATTTTCTTCTTTTTTTTTTCCTTACTCCTTTTGGGAGCGTCTTCTAGTCTCTTGAGGGTTCCACTGTAATGCCATAAGTGTTATGCTTTCACTAGACTTTCTAAGCGTATGGCCTATCCACCTACATTTCGTACGGCTGATTTGTTTGGCTATGGGTTCTTCGCCTGTTAATATTCAGAGGTCTTCATTGGATATTGTGTTCGGCCAGAATATGCGGCATATTATCCTAAGACAATTATTTACGGAAATCTGGAGCTTTTAATCGGTAAGAAATCAGGAGAAATTTAATCAGTTTTCTCAAGAATTTTAAGAAGCGATCATACAAATTCTTTGAGGTTTCTTTGCGATTAAAACTCAAGTCTATGAAAAAATACCCAAAAAATATATCTATAACATTGCATAGTTTTAGGTTTTTTTTTTTTATTAATTTCTTTAATTTCCACATAAAATCTAATATATTAAAGCTTAAAATGATTGTAAAATTTAATCTTATACGAGTTGAATAGGTAATAATAAATATAAAAAAAATAAATTTTAAAATTTAATTTAAGCAGAATGTTACATAACCAAAAAAATCCATCACTCTCTTCACCACTTTCACTAATATTTTAATAAAATTCATAAATTTTACTAATTTTTGAACAATGTTAAATATATTTTACCACCGCATTTAAAAATTTCAGAAAATTTATCAAATCCAGTCAAAAATTTTGTGTAGAATGAAATATTTCAACAGCAAATTGAATATTAAAAATTCATATACGTAATGTTTTTATTAAATTTAAATAAAATTAAAATAAGAAATTGAGGCATGTTGTAAGTTGAAATATTTAAATAAATTTTGAAAATTGAAATTCATGTTTATGAAACTAATATTTAAATTTCATAATAAATATTATTTGAAATTTAAACAGAAATTGTAATTATAAAATTATATCAAAAAGGTGTTTTTTTTAGAGAAACTAAAAATAAAAAACCAGTTTTTATATATTCATTAATTAACATCTTTTCCGGGGATGTTTAGCCCTAAAAATTTACTTTACAAACTGAAATTTTATATTAAAAATTCAAATGTTAGGGAACATGCGAATATACATGGCCAAATTTGAAATATTCCTAAAATATTAAAAATTTTTTTGATTTTTGGCAAAAATATCAAGTATTTTGTCCCATAAAATTTTATATACTGTTTAAAAGTTTTTATATATTAAAAATAAAAAAAAATAGGTTTAAATACCTAAAACAGACTTCTAGAAATAAAATTTTGCTTGAAAAACGGCTACTCTTATTTGAGTAAGTGGCTTTACCTAGTTTTAGAAAAAATTTGAGACATAAAGTCTTAGAATTTTGTTTTCTTCATTAATTTGAGTTATAAAAAATGATTTAGTCTTAGTTCATTTTCAGTTTTGGCATTAGTTCATTCTGGCGTTAGTTCTAGAGCCTATTCACATACAAAAAACTCGTCTTTAATAGTAAAATGACCACATAATTTACGACTCCGTGAAAAAGTAAAATCCTATTGTTCCAATTATTTATTTAAATAAATGAGTAATAAGACTCAATTGTTGAGATATAAAACCATCTGCGAAAAAATTGCGGTTATCTCTTTATATTTCATTAGAGTGAGACTTATTGACATTAAGTGGCAAATTTAAGGCATTAAGTCAAATGATCTGAAGTCACGTCACCGTTTATATATGGCAACTATATTCAAATATTTGTGAATATTATGACAGATCTTTAAAATAAAGAAAATTTTTCTTAGGAAGCGTTAGGGAGCGTCGATTAGAGCATAGAATAGAAAATTTATATTATTTATCGATGATTAAAGCCATACTCCAATATAAACACTTTCATTTAAATCATGTATATAGTTTTCTAAGCTATGCTCTTATTGACGCTCTTATCATTTATCGCAGCTCTAACATAATCGCATCCTTAGTGCATATACTTATTTTGAAAAGAAAAGCAACGTACATATCTTTAAAGTTCAAAAACAATATAAAATTATGTAAAAATTATGTAAATTTTTCTGTAAACTTTTAAATCGATAACAAAAATGAATTTCAGACTGTCTGCAATACAATTCTTTTGTTATTATTTCAATTATTCTTCAATATAATTCTTTTTTTAAAACAGTGTTGTCGTTGTTTTCTTTTTTTTGTACATAAATGACAAAATAGAAAAGAACAAGTAGTCTATGTTGTTTTTGTAATTATAATAAAATTTTATTATGTTATGAGATAACATACAGTATAACAATGCAAATTGATATGACTATAAAGTTTACAGAAAAATATATTGCATTGCCTTTGTATGTGTACTTCTTTTTGCATAATAATTATAAATTTAAATATTAATTTATTATAAACTATATATTTCTAATATACGTTTAATAAAATTATGTTCACATAAATAAGAATAATATAACATTCAATGTTAGTTTATAAACTTAACTTGATAGTAATATTTAAATTGAAGAAATTAAGAGAATGATTTTAATGCTTAAAATCTATTTTTAACGTACTGGAAAAATTTTTTTTTACAATTAAAGGTTTTTTAATGCACTTGGTTTTTTGTAACAATGCAAAATTTTTTATAACTATTCGTTTGAATGAAATTGGAATTTGTTAAAAAGTAATTTACGCGCAAATTATTTTTTCACTTGTTATTTTTTTTTGTTAATATTAAATGTTTTGTATGACCATTTATTTACGGTAGTTAATAAAATGTTTTTTCTATTATAAATTTATTTATTTTAATTGTTAAAATTAGTGTAAGGTTCATTTATTAATTAATTGATTTATTTATTTATTTTACATAATATAAATGATAATGCAATAATTTAAAGCCATCAGTTTTACTAAGGCCAATATAATTTCGATACCAGTATTTATTAATTTTATTTATTTATTTATAATTAGTACCAGGACAAGAGTACATATTGCCGATATTTTTATAGTTTTTTGCCTATTTGGCATTTGAGCTTCTTAAATTATATTTAATTACAATATTATATATTTTGTTAATATTATATATTTGTATGTTTAATTTATATTTGGTTACCATGGGGATTTGTTAAAAAGTTTTTTTCAATTAAAAAAATTTATGACCTATACCAGAATTGATTCCGCAGCGTCTCGTTTAGTATGCGAAATGCAAGAAAATTATATTCAACAATATTGAGGAAGTTAACGAGACGCATAGTAACAGTTAATTTCCTTCACTTATTGTTTTAAAACAGATAGACACTTAGACTGTTTCATAAGTGAGTGTATGCTCTACGATTCTGGTACTAGATATCGGGTGAGATAAACAAAAATAAAAACAGTTATAATTAATATATGAATTAGATTTTATAAAAAGAGTTTTAAGCCACACTGTACATTTATTAAAATTTCAAGCTTCACAGTCTTCAACTAAATCTGAAGGTTTAAGAAGAAGAAGAAATCAAAATTAATATAGGGATTTTCATAATATAGCGATATGTTTAATGTCTCACTGGATTTTTATTATGACGTACTCTAAAACCAAGAAAATTTGTAAGCATCTGTATGAAATTATATTTTATACTATTTTCATATTTGATCGAAAGAAGGAATTGTAATGAGAATTATCGATCCCCACCCACACTCACTCTGTTGATATATTAGACACATAACTTTCCCACCGACGCTTTAAAAGTTTTTTTCAATTTTTAACACAGCTGTTTATATTTTTAGTACTGCAGACTTGCCTACTTCTAGGATGAATCGATGTACACTAAATATCAACGCTTTACCAGTCAAATAAATTCATCGGGTTAGACAACAATTTTTTTTCGTTTAAAGTTTAAACCCTTTAAGTAACAATCGTGGATTTAAAAAAAATTGCTGAATCCATAACATCACAACGATATTAAGATTCAGACTTTATTGAGATTGAGAAAAGAGTGTAAAATTAGTATTGTATAACATTATTTAAAAGTGTTATCTATCTTTCTATATATATAAAAGCGAAAGTTTGTTTGTATGTTTGTTTGTTTGCTTGTGTCTTATAGACTCCTAAACTGCTCAGCCGGTTCTTATGAAAATTTGAATATAGCAGTTTTTATGAAAATTTGAATATAGGGTACGGAAGGAAATCGTGGGCGAAAAATTTTGCTCTAAC
The DNA here is from genome assembly GCA_963082915.1 of Dolichopus griseipennis. NCBI lineage: Eukaryota > Metazoa > Arthropoda > Insecta > Diptera > Dolichopodidae > Dolichopus > Dolichopus griseipennis. The sequence goes on along the minus strand of CAUJBZ010000459.1, from coordinate 30,790 downwards.
GGACGGCCAAGTTGGGGCTGTGGTGCAAGTATTTAAACTTTTTCATTTAAAAATCATTTAAAAAGAATTGCTTTGAAATAATAGGAGCCATATTGGTTTTAATAAGTGCTATGAAATTAATAAAAATAAAAAGAAATTAAAATTTAAAAATATTTTTAAATAGGGGAAAAAAATAGGGATTTTTTAATTTAGAAATTTTGATTTTTGTATTAGAATTTTTTTTTTTTTTGTATATCGTTACGCTGGATTTCGAAGTCAAGTTTTGATTTCTAAGCAAATTTTGTTTCCAACTATTTAATTTAAAAATCAGTTTATTATATTGGGATTAATGAATAAGAATTTGTGCATCTAAATTAAAAAAATTAAAACAGTAGATGAAAATTCTTACAACAAAAATATAGAACTACAAGAGAGAATAATATTAGAAAGCCTCATGTTAAATACTTTTGCATATTCAATGGAAATCTTAAACTCTTGATACCCTTAAATTAACACCTAATATTATTTCTCAAATTTAACTTGTAATTGGTGCCTATTGGAATAACATTATTCCATAATATTTAATTAAACCCTAAGCTAATCAAATAGTTTTTATTTACACCTCTTATCTAACACCTCTTAGTTTTCTAACACCTCTTATAATATTTCTTAATAATAGTGATGAAGCTTTAATATAATATTAAATGATGAAGTGTCAATTTTATTATACTTTTAACTATCATATTATTAAAAAAAAAACTGTCAACTTCTTAATTTTGTTAATCAAACGTTAAAAGTAATAAACAAATAATAATATTAACTATTATCTAATCAAAACAAAAACAATAAATTATTGACGTCCTTTCAAAATTGTTTGAATATTTGTTTAACAATGTCATAAAAATGATACAAATAATATATTTGGTGCCTAAATGCCCACAAAAACAATGTAAATAAATATCTGTCATAAAAATAACAGTATTTATTATGTAATATCATAAATTAACTGTATTTATTTATTGTTGTTATTATATAGTTATTTTTATTGAAAAAATAATTTCATTTTTATAAATATTTTTATATAATATTAAGAGATATTTAACTAAGATAAAAATGCCAAAAAATATGTCAGAAAATATTTGGATATTTTTCAAAATACCGTCTGAACAAATAATGTAGAAAAAACAATTTTAGCAATACAAACTACAGTAATGTCAAATCAAAATACAAAAACAAATAACAGTTAAGTATATTTTAGTAATAATGATAAAATAGTTAAAAGAATAAAAAGCAGAGCTGGAGTACTGAATTTTACTGCTTAAAGAGTCTGGTGACTGAGAAAATTTTGTGACTTAAATTCTCAAAATCTGATCTGTTATAGAATATTCCTATTTTATTCAGAAAATAAATTTGTCAAATATTTCGAGTACTAGGACTTATAACATGTAGAAACGTCTTAGATTTTCAATAGATATAATTCTATTTTTGTTTATGTCGTAATATTTTGTATTTGAGTTATATGGTATTCAATATCTGTGAGTTATATTATTCAATTAAATTATTTGTTAATATTTTGGATTTGTTTATATTGATTATGCCATTAATTTGAACCTACTGGCGAATGGTAGCTGAGTCGAGTCGAAAACCAGAAAAGTTTTTTCACTTTCACTAGAATTCGAACCCGGGGCTTTCCGCGTGAAAGGTCGGCATTCAACCACTGTGCCACCCAGCTGTTTAGGAGCCCTAATTAAATTAAATGATGCAACAGGGATAGAAAAACTATAACTCGACTATATTTTCTGAAAAAAATGTCATACCTACTGCTTTTAATATACTTGAAGTTTTCGCTAAACTAACTGAATCTATCTGTCATTTATCCTTAAAAATTCTTTTAGGGACTTTTTCCTTTCGAGACATTACGTCGAAGGAAAAGGTCTCCAAAGTTTCATACACATTTTTCTTGTTTATATTTATATGTTAAAATATTATATTGGAGCATTATTCCTATATCATTCCGACTTTAGGATATAATATTTTAATAGTCCATCCCTGTTATATTATTAAATGTCATATTTGTAATATTTTCTTATCTTATCAACATTATCTAGTATAACATATTTGTTTTATATATCTACTTAATTTTTTTAACAGCACTAAGATATCTATTTCCTGCACAAACAATGAAAGGAAATATATTTTATTTTACTTTTCTTTTAAATCTCTCTTGTTTTTTTTTGTGACTTCTTGTCAAAAGATTTTTCTCATCCAGTTTATAGGAAAAATTACAGAGACCAAAAGAAAATAGAACACATACATAAACTACTAGACATAAATAAATTAAATAGTACCTAAGAAAGACAACATATCATATGTTGTTGCTTATATTTTTTCATGGTTTTTGCTTTTGGTTTATGTTTTTGTGTCACTGAATTGTTTGGGACAATAAAACTTCTAATAAGACACGAGAAGAAAAAAATATAATGGTAAAACAAAATTTCCTATCGTTTGGTCCGGGTTCGAATATCAGTGAAAATGAAAAAACTTTTATCTGGACTCGACTCCAATAAGTGAATTATATCAAAATTAAAGCATAAAACTAATTTGATTGGTTCAGACCCAAAATGCCCTAACCCTTAAAAAAAACTATGTGTAGGAAGAGTGTAGTAGAGTAGATTGTGCCAACTCTGGGATATCCGTATGACCGTAATATAAACATTATATCATCCGGTTAATTGCTTTTGGCAAAATCGTGATCAACCATACAACTTTATTAGGTGTAGTGTAAGGTTCATATCTAAAAAATGCCAGCAGACCAACCAAATTTTGCAGTAACTTTAACCATTAAAATAAACTATTTTTGGAAAAATTTCAGATACCCAACTTCATTAGGTCCCTTGAATATTTTATAGAGATAACTAGATTCCGATTGATTTATTCAAGATCGAAACCATGTCCCTCTATTATTTCCTTGAACTATTTCATTACTTTTTTATATTAAATTGAATTATTATTATTACTAACATTATTATTATTATTCTTAATATTTTAAAGTCTTAAAGATAGGTTTTTATATACTAGACCTGGACACTAGTTCACACTCCATAATATCACAATTTTATTATAAAGAACTCAAATCTTTCTCTCGATAGCTTTTAGCTGTGATTTGAATGAAAAATCTTTAGTCCCTCTTGCATAACGAACTTTCTAAACCTTTTGTCGAAAATATATGATTGTAATATATTGATATAAATTTAACTAAACTAATTGAGTAATGAGTAAGTAAAGTCCAAAAAATCATTTTACAATAATTTAAAGTATTTCACTATAATATTTTTGTAAATACGTCTTATTAGTCGTGATTTAAAAATTATACACTAAACGAAACAAGTCGTTAAAATTAATCATACTTAACGAAACAATATACCTAGGTAATTTACTTTTAAAATTTATTTAATTATAAGTAGGTACTTATAAACTGATAATAAATATTGTAATACTGTACTGAAATAGATCATAGAGACTTTGCTTTTATTTTTGAATTACAAATCAATAAAAAAATTATTTTATAATATTTTAATAATCTCAATATAATTATATTATAATGCATTTTTGACCCAATTTTCTGATTAAATCTAATAATTTACAATATTTAAATTAAACAATTTCATTATATCGAAATTAATATCGAATAATTTATTATGCTAATTTTGAAATTAACCTATATATCTAATTATTGTATTTCATTTAATTTCTTATGTATTACAAATATATAAAAAATAATTAATAAATATATATTTAAAAATAAAAAATCTATCGATCTACGATATATTGAAGAAAATAAGTTGAAAAAAATAAATAAAAACAACTTATTACTTTCGAAAATACTCATTAAATGACAATAATCAGTTCCACAGAAAACTCGTTTGAAAATTTTGCAAAATGTTGAATTGTTTAGAAAAATGTTTGAATTTTACGATATAGAAATATACGATATTATAAAGAAATATACGATTATTACGATTATTATATGATATGATTATTAAATTTTAAAATATTTATTTATTTAATATTTTATTAGTGTTTAGTTTAAAAATATATTGCATAAATATCAATAAATAATAATGCAACCTATGAATTTTATATTAATTTATTTTTAATAAAAATTTTATTGGTTGAAAGTGAAAGTGTAGTACACATATTATAATCGGTTACATTCCCAAAGGACGGCATTATTTTTTTATTGAAGAGAACGGAAGCTGAAGTACCGATAAAAGCTTTCCATAATAAATTATAAATTTTATCTCTTGAAAAATTAAAATGAAATTTTTCGATTTTAATTCATATTTTGACAGTTCTTTTAGTTTAAACACTGATGACAGATCATAGTAAAATTAGAGAGTATTTTTTTTTTAATTTTTAATTATTGAAAATTATTTAAATTTACATATTTTAAGAAAATTTTTTTTATAGTTTATGCATAGGTAAATTTAGTTTTATAATGGACAAAAAGTTTCAAGAAACTTTTAAAAAAATCACTTTACATGTGAAATTTTCGAAACACGTATTCATCATTTCTCGAAACCTGTATTCATTATTATGGTACATTAGAAAGGTCGCTTCACTCCCAACGGCGTATAATAAGTATATTTTATATTGAGAAGTAGTAATTTTAAAGTGATTTTTTTTTTAATTTTTTTTAAACGGTAACACTTATTAAGCTAAATTAAATATATTATTATACTCTACAATATTGCAGAGAATGGTACCATATTATTTACCCAACGGTAAAAACGGTTAAATTAATATAGTACAAAATGTTAAGAAAATTTTTTAATACATATTTTTAACTACTAGATGGCGTAATGTGGTACTAATTGTCATATATATTAGGAAACTTGGAGATATAAAGTACCGTTTTGTGATGAAGTCATTTAAATCTTTAATAACTCACTAACGGAACTTCACCATTTATATTATTTTTTTTTTTTTTTTATTCCTTTTCCACTCTTTTAAGGAGTATAGGGCATTCACCAAGTTTATTTAAACTAGGCTTCAGTTTCTTTAATCATAATATTCACTAATCATTTGATTACTAGGCTGTAGCTATTGTATAAGGTTATGAAATATGAATGCGCAAATGTTAAATTTGTGTGCCATCTATAATCTTACACAAGAACTATTTATATACTTTTATTAAATCTTATTTTATATTACGATATAAACTATTAAGATATAATTATACAATTTTACGATATTTTTTTATTAGATATGATCTGACAGGGGTTTGAACCCGAGACCTTCCACATGAAAGGCGGCGTCTTTACCACTACGCCATTGGTCAGTGTTTATATTATAAACGCTTATAAAAAATTAAATTAAATATAATGTGCAACAAATTAAAATGCAAATTGTAGAGAATAAGAACATGATTTTCTCTACATTAACATTTTTATATTTTGCACATTATAACTTAAATAAACATAAGTTTAAGTTGACAAATAATGATAAAAAAGCTTTATTATAAAGATTATCTAGAGATCTAATTTATTTTAAATACAAGCTTTCAAACTTATTGAAACTTTGCATAATTATATGTGTTTGTTTTTATTAGTATTTGAACTTTTACTTTGAAATTCTGTGATTTAGTTTCCATCAACCATTCTTAATTGAATGATTATAACTGATATTAGAATTATTATATTATATATAATTATTAATTATTAAAATTATTCAACATTAATTGAGTTTGAATTGTAAATTTCAATAAAATGTTTTGTGTATTTTTTATAAAAAGTTTCTTAATAATTATTGTAATTAAATTCATTTATTTGGTGGATCAAAATAGAGGTTAGAAAATAAGAACTACAGAAATTACGAGTATTATTAACAAAAATAGTTCGTAAATTTCTTAAAAATATTTTATAGGAACTACTTATAATAATTTGTTAAATTTTAATTTTTATAATGATTTATGTTTATAATGTTAAAATATTTTATATAGATTTATACCATAATTAAGTTTAAAAATTTAATATTATCTATTTAAAATATTGAAACGACAAATCTGTAATTACAATTCCAGTTTAAATAAAAAATTTTTACCGGTAAAAACGTAACTCAAAGCATGCAATAAATATGAAATATTGTTTGTGACATTTTTAATGACCAAAATATAGTCTCAATGGTAGATCTTGGGAATTTGTTACTGTTTTAATATAAAACTATGAAGATTAAAATATTAAAAATTTTCATTAACCAAAAATAATTGATATTAGATCTTTTGCATTTAAAAGTATTTTAATATAAAAGTAAATTGCTTAATGAGACAGTTCTTTTTCCTGTTAACCTTAATCCAGCAATTTACTTTTATATTAAAACACTTTTAAATGCAAAAGATCTACTGGGAATCAATTTTTGGTTTTTTTTTTATTTTAATTTTTTTTTAAGAGCATAACTGTATAGAGTATAATAAAGTTGTGGTGTCGAGTGTAAGAGTATAAGAGTTTTTTTTTTTCATTTCATTTCATTTCATTTATTTGGTTAATATTCCATTTACATAATATAATTCAGTTTCTTAAAATTTATATATATAGTTAGTTATTTACATCTAATTAAAAATTAATTTTTACATATTCTGTAACCTTTTTTTTAAATCTATTAATATTGTTTATATTTTTAATTTCGATTGGCAATTCATTAAACATTTTTAGCCCATTATACATTAATAAATTCTTAGTTCTTTCATCCCTAAAAAATTCTAATCTAAAATTTTGTGCATTTCTTAAATTATAATTATGAATATCATTACAATATGTTAATCTACTACATAAATAATTTGGATATGAATTATTTTTCATTTTATATACTATTACTAATACATTCAATATAATTCTTTGTTTAACACTTAACCATTTTAAAGTTCTCAACATGTAATTAATTGATGTGTATCTATTTACTTTAAGTTTTATTCTCATAGCTTTATTTTGTAATTTCTGTAACCTATCTTTATCTGCATTTTTTGACATAAATATTACTGTTGAGCAATACTCAAAATGAGGTTTAATTATAGTATTATAAATATGAATTGCAATTTGAAACTTTAATTGATTTCGAATTTGCGATAAAAAATAGATTTTTTTAGCTAGCTTTTTACAAATATAGTTTATATGTTGTTTAAATTCTAATTTCCTATCTATAATTATGCCTAAATATTTAATTTCATGTATTTTCTCCACTATTTGATTACCAATTTTAACATTATCATTTGTTTCACAGTTAATAAACATACATTTAGTTTTTTCTACATTTAGTTTTAACTTATTCATATCAAACCAATCATTAAGTTTATTTAAATCAAAATTTATACTTTCTATGCATTCTTCCACCGAACTTCCAACCACATATAATAATGCATCATCAGCGAAAAGAAGAAGCTTACATAAAGTTACGCACATTTCCATGTCGTTAATATATATTATAAAAAGTAAAACGCCCAGCACCGAGCCTTGTGGAACACCCAGTGTTACATTTATTGATTCAGAGACTACCCTATTAACTTTAGTCCTTTGATATCTGTTTGTAAGATATGATGAAAACCATTTTAATTCATTACCCCTTACACCATAACGCTGAAGTTTGGAGAGTAAAATATTCCTACTAATTGTTTCAAATGCCCTTCTCAAATCAAGAAAAACAGCAACTATTACCTTTTTTTCATGAGTTGCTATTTTCCAGTTAGTAGTTACTAAATTTATAAGTGACTCGCAACTATGGTTTTTTCGAAACCCTGATTGGTATTCAGAGATTAAATTATTACTTTCAAAATAACTCACCAACTGTTCATTCACTACTGCTTCCATAATTTTTGATTCAATCGATAATGTGTTTACCGGTCTAAACTCATTAGCTTTTTTTGTTCCACTTATTTTTTCAATGGGTACAACTATAGTTTCTTTCCAGTTATCAGGAAATACTCCCATTTCTAATGAGCTGTTTATTATTGATAATAAATTTTCTCCAACTAATTCAAAAATGTCAACAATCATTTGAGGACTTATCAAAAAATTATCTTTTTTATTTTTCATATTCATAATTAATTTTTTAAGTTCATTTTTTGAAATTTTTTTAAAATTAAACCTATTGTTATTGTTTGGTATTGTATCTATAAAAGTTCTCGTATTTATACTATTATTTATTTCATTAATACTATTAACAAAATATTCGTTAAGTTTATTAGCTATTTTATAAGGATCGTCTATTAAAACATTATCAAATATCACTTCATTTATTTCATTATATTGTTTTTTTAATATATATTTTTTAATCTTTTTCCACATGTCTTTTTGATCTACAGCACTTTCAATGTTATTTATAACATATTGATTTTTTGCATAGCTTATTTGATTTTTATATAAGTTTCTAACACTTTTATAATTATTCCAATCATTAACATCATTTGTGTACTTGGCTTTTTCATACATATTTATTTTTTGCATTTTTAATCTATTTAAGTCACTATTGTACCATTTATTTTCAGTTCCATTTATATTTATTTCATATACAAATTCATTAATAATATTGTGTAAACTGTTACTAAATTTATTTGCTTTTGCATTACAATCTATATAGTATGTTGTACAAATGTCATTACGAACAACTTTATTTATAAACCTTTCTTTATTGTATTTCATTATTTTTATTTTTTTATTAATAACTTTTAGATTTTTATTAATTTTTATTCGAACATCTAGAGTTTCATGATCAGATATTTTATACTGATTATTAACTTTAGTTTCAATATTGTTATATGTATTCGTAATTATCCAATCAATTAAAGTTTTAGACTCATTAGTAATTCTTGTATAATCAGTCACTATTTGTTTATACGCATTATCATTTATTATTTCAATCATCTTATTACTACAATTATTACTACTTAACCAATTAATATTAAAGTCTCCCATTATTATTACATTGTCTTTTTCACATAGATCTTCAATTATATTATTAAAATAAACAAAAAAATTTGACTCCATATTTAGATGTCTTGAAGGCGATCTATAAAGACCAGTAAGATAAAATATTTTATCACTATATGATACTCTTAAACCTAATATCCATAATTCATACTCTAACGCAACCCGACCAATTATATCAACATTCCAATAATTTCTAATATAAAATGCAACTCCACCAGTGTGTTTTGAATTGCTATCCACTCGAAACAAAGTATATCCTTCAATTTGAATTAAAGAATCTTCATTACAGCTTATTAAATGAGTTTCACTTAAACATACAAAATCTATATTACTATTTGTTATAATTATTTCAAGTTCATTAAAATTATTGATTAAGCCTTGAATATTAAGATATATGCACTGTATTTCATTTAATTGCTAATAATTAATTCTGTTTTCTTCTTGCTTAAGTTTTCTTTGAAATACATTGCATTTGTGGCTTAATGGTAAATGCAATGTATTGCACTCAGCTTCTTGTAGGTTTAATTTTTGTTTTATCTTTACACAGTTTACACAATGTATTTCACTTTCATCTTTTGTGCAGTCATTTTTTTTATGGCCTTCCTCACCACATCTATGACAAAGGCTTTTTTCGTTTTTACATTTATCAGCTGTATGATTAAAGCCTAAGCATTTATAACACCTTAACACACTAATTTTTTCATAAACAGGACAAATATTCCAACCTAATCTAATTTTTTTTAATTCCATTATTTTTTTAAAAGATTCTGCATCAACTTCAATTATAGCATTATATAACTCCTTATTATTATACGAACTATAAATTTTTAAACACCTAATTTTTTTGCAAACTATATTATTTTGATTTTTTATTGCACTAATAATTTTCTCATCACTATATTTTTCATCCATCCCACTTATTAATATTTTTGGATCATGTACTTTAGGTACTAATACATCATAATTGCTACCCATTTTTGCTTTTATCTCACTCTCAATTGTTTTTACTGATTCATTATTTGAGCAAGTAATAGACACTGTACCGTTATCTCTCTCACGCATATTGTTTATTTTTACTGGCAAATTACACACATCAATGTTTTTTTTTAAATCAGTTCTAGTTCTTTTACTTTCTTGCACATTATTTTTTGGTTTAACTATAATTGCTAATTTTAATTTGTCTGCGTAGGAGACTTCAGAGATTAATTTTGATTTATTAATCTCTTTAAAATTTTCAACTACATTTGTTATTTTTTTCATTTCAACACTGCAAGTATTTTTTATTTCTGATATACTATTTTCACATACTTTTTCGGTAATTTTCATATCTTTTAATCTTTCAATATATCTATTTTCAATTGCTTCTAATAAGTTTTTTATTTCATTTTCACTTTTTTTTAAACATGCTTGAAAGTCATTTTTGTATTCTTCTAATTGAACATTGTTTTTATTTACATTTTCTTGCATGTCTTTTAATACCATATTGTTTTTAATTACACTATCTTGCACTTCTTTTAGTACCATATCAACATCTTGTATGTATGTAATACAATCATCACACATAAATTTTAGCATACACTTATTAGTGTCAACCAGATTACTAACACTCTGATCCAAACCACTACATTTAATCGCAGAGTGAAATATTTTTCCACATACTCCCGCGCACTTTCTTCCAGTCTCTCCTCTAATTGCAATTTTACATTTATTGCACACTTCAGTATTTGGCATTTTAAAACATTTGTTTTAAAACAAACTCACAATTTATATATAATCAAAGATTAAAATTATAAAGATTTATATATTAAAATTTAATTTTTTATATTTTTATGTAATAACTTTTATTAAAACTTTTTAAAATTAATTAACAAAATCAGCGCATTTACACACGTGTCAACCCGCCGACGCTCTCTCTCATTTTTATAATTGTATAATTGTTCTTAAAAGACTTTAAGCACAAAATATATATTATATATATGTATATTTTATTTTTTCAGAGATCGGTTTAGAAAGTCGTGGAAAATTTGAAAATATCACCTCGTTCAGCTATCCAAATGATGAATATGAGAAGCCACAGATTGTTATAACATTGAATTCGGCAAGCGTTTTTGATCTTGATTCTCATCCAAATTTAAAATTATTACCAATAATATCAGATGAAAATGAATTTTTCCTTTGTTTGGAAAAATTGGAAAAACCAAAATATTTTTCCCGTATTGTTGGAGGTTATGGAACAGTAAGTAAGTTAGGAGAATTTCCATTCCTGGCTCTTTTACAATATAAAAATGTAACCGGTGGTACCGTTAGATGCGGTGGGACGTTAATCAGTAAAAATTATGTATTAACTGCTGCTCATTGTATTAAATCGAATTTGTAAGTATTATTTTTTAAATATAAATTCATTAAATTTAAATTAATTATTTTATATAAAATTTTTAGATATGGTGTCCGGCTTGGAGAATATAATCTTACTACTGAAATCGATTGTAATAAAAATTATTGTTTAGATCCAGTTCAAGATATTCCAATTGAAAAAATTGTCGTACATAACTATAATTCAAAAACAAAATTAAACGATATTGCATTAATACGCCTAAAAGGATCCGCTAATATAACAGGTTATTGAATATTATTTTAAGACCTTTAATTTTTTTAATTACAACAATTTTATTTTAAGCCAATAATGTTAAACCTATAAGTTTACCGACAACAGATATTTTGAGAAGTAAATCTTCTATTCTAGCACATGTAGCAGGTTGGGGAGAAACGGAGAAAGGTATAGAAAAATTTAATTTAAAAAATAAAAATATATTTTTCACAATAATTTTTTTAAGGTACTCTATCAGAAGTTGTTGTAAAGGGTCGGGTTATTGTTAACAGGAAAAGATTAGATTGTCAAAATAATTATAAGAAGTTTTATAATGTAGATGTAACTGATCAGTATATATGTGCACATGGTGAAAAAAAGTATGATACTTGTCGAGGTGATTCTGGTGGACCATTACTGTATGATGTAACAGAGGATGATTGTTTTGTGCAATATGGAATTGTTTCAGCCGGACCCAGTATAAATTGCGGAACACAATTAGATATTGGAGGTGCACTGTATGTTAATGTTTCTCATTATATGAGATGGATATTAGACAATTTAGAACCATAACTTTTAACAATTATTTAGGAGATCAAATTTTTTTTTTTATTAATTTGGCAGTTTAATGAAAATAAAAGAAGTTAAGTCTTAAATTTTCCCATGATTCAACATAGATTAAGCGTTCATTATATTAAGTTTTGCAATATATAAAGTTTATTTTAATATGAGATATGCATAGATATAATATGCAAACAGGTTTTTTTCTCAACTTTTATAATTCAAAATCTATAATAATAGCATTTTAAAACTTGTTTTACATTAGATAAAACAAGTAATAAAAACAAATCAAACATTTTTACAAAAGCATATTTTTAAAATTATTCCATAGGTACTAAGATTTGAATTGAAAAAAAAAATTTCTAATAATATAATAAGTCATGTATTTTATTACCTAGTATACAACATCTAGTATACAACCTAGTATCTATATATATAAAAGGGAAAGTTTGTTTGTTTGTATGTAGCGAATAGACTCCTAAACTGCCCAGCCGATTTTCATGAAAATTTGTATATAGAAGTTTTTGGGTACGGAAAGAAATCGTGGCCCAAAAATTTTGCTCTAACGGACCGCCAAGTTGCGGCTGTGGTGCAAGTATTTAAACTTCTTTGTTCTAAAATGAAAACGGTTTACCGATTAACTTAAATTTTGTATACTTGATGCTCTTTGAGAATTGAGTAGACACTATATTAACAGTTTTGGAATTTGTTAACCCATGTCGGGCCGACGGGTGATCAAAAAAAATTTTGGGTCCAAATTTTGTCCGATTTTATGAAATTCTGCTTTGGGTAAAAAGAAAACCTCAAAACAAATTTTATTGAGTTGCATTAACCCATTGCGGCCCAACAGCTTTTTATAGGTTTTTTCAATACTTAACTCTAAATTAGAAACGGTTTGACCGATTTTCTTCAAATTTTGTATACGTGCTCCCCTGTGAGAATTGAGTTGTCACTATTAACAGTTTTGGAATTTGTAAACAGATGTCGGGCCGACGGGTGGTCAAAAAAAATGTTGGGTTCAAAATTTTGTCCGATTTTTTGAAATTCTGCTTTGGATTAAAAGAAAGCCCTAAAAAAAATGTTGTTGAGTTCATTAACCCATTGCGGCCCAACAGCTTTTTATTAATTTTTTGGTTATTTTACTCTAAATTAGAAACGATTTGACCAGTTGACCTCAAATTTTATATGTGTGACGCAACTTGAAAATGGAGTTGGGTCTGTTAACAGTCGGTCCTGTCAAAAAAAAATTTTTGGAAGTAAATTACGTCAAATTTTGAAAAAAAATAGTTTGTTCTGCTTTGAATTACAGAAAGTTTCAAAAATTACTAGAATCATCCTAGAAAAATCGTTTTAAAAAGATTGCTTTCATACATTTTTAAATTTACGTGTGTTAACCGTGGGTAATTTTTGTGTTAACTTTTTGCAGTAACATCAAATTCAATTAAACCACCATTGAAATGCGCATACAAAAAATATACACAACTGTTTATAAGTTGCATGTCTTCAAAAAACTTAAACTTTTACGTGTCAGGAGCCCTTAAATAGGTGAGGCTCAAAGAAAGTGTTCCTCAATGATAAAGGATAAACTACATTAAAAATATATTTACAATTATATACTAAATAAAAAAGTATAAAATTATGAAGTATTCTATCAATTATAAAAAAAATGTGTTAGCTTATATTAATTACCTACTGCATTAAAACGGAAGTATAATAAAATAAAGATTTAAATTTTTATTTATAAGGAAAGAGTTATTTTGAAAATTAATAAACTGATTTTAATTCTTATGTTTATACACGTGCATACAAATAAGACCACGGGTATATAAAATTATTCCTCCGTTTGTAACGCACCGATTTAAACGAGCTAGATGTAGTGTCAAAGGTGCGCATCGGATCAGCATCGAAAGGTACATCGATTTAGGTATGTGTGTCTGTCCGTCCATGTGTCAGCACGGTTAGTCAAAAACTAAAAGGGCTAGAGTTTTGAAATATCTTTTTTCTGCTAACTATCATAAATTTGGTTTTAGAAATATTTACTGTTAATCCAAAATTATTGCTGTAATAGTTAATCTTATCTACTACGTGCTGTAGGTTCAGAAAATTATCTGCGATGAGAACTGTATCTTCTGCATACCTGCATATATATTAATTTTCGGCTTTAAAAATTTTTAAAAGAGAAATAAAGCCAAAATTATAAAGAAATAAAGCCAAAAATATTTCAAACATGAGATAAATCAAAATTAGTAAGGCCGCTTTTTCCAAAATATTTATATATATATATAAAAATCCAGATTATAATTCTTTGATTACACCAGATTCTGAATCAGGAGGAATTTTAAAGTATATAAATATTTTGGAAAAAGGGAATCCCACAAATACACATTTATCAATATTCTGGGAAAAGCGTATCACTCTGATTTCGAATACAACCAGTAACAAATTAATTTTCCAATTTAATTTCTAAAATTTTTTTATACATGTAGTTTTATTAGGTGTAGTGTAATGCTCATATAAAAGAAGGAGTTGTATGGCAGCTACTTGAAACCTCTGCAGTAGTCCAAACAAATTCGACAGTAGTTTTGGCCATCTTACTAAACTAAACTAAAATAGTTACTAAACTATTTTTAGCAAATTTTCAGACACCCAGCTTCATTAGGCATAAAGTAATGCTGATATCAAATAGGAAATTGTATGGCCAACCATATGGTAGACCAACCAAATTTTGCAGAAACTTTGGCCATAACAACTTGGAGATATAAAGTACCGTTTTGTGAGAAAGTCATTTATATCTTTAATAACTCACTAACGGAACTTCACCGTTTATATTATAAACACTTATAAAAATTGAAATTAAATATAATGTTCAACAAATTAAAATGAAAAATGTAGAGAATAAGAACATGATTTTCTCTACATTAACATTTTTATATTTTGCACATTATAACTTAAATAAACATAAGTTTATGTTGACAAATAGTGACAAAAAAGCTTTATTATAAAGATTACCTAGAGATCTAATTTATTTTAAATGCAAGCTTTCAAACTTATTGAAACTTTGCATAATTATATGTGTTTGTTTATACCCGTGCATACATATATGACATCGGGTATATTAAAATTGATCCTCCGTTTGTAACGCATCGATCTAGACGAGCTAGATATAGTGTCAAGGGTACGTATCGGCTCAGAATCGAAAAATTAGTCGATCTAGCTATGTGTGCCTGTCCGTCCGTCCGTCCGTCCGTGTGTCAGCACGATAACTCAAAAACTAAAAGGGCTAGAGTCTTGAAATTCACACAAACTGATTTCTAGACAATTTCTAGGTTCCCTATTGTTTTTGGCTAAAATCGGACCAAGGCTTCGGGGAGCTGCCATACAACTTTTTTGCACCAATATGAATTTCTTCAAAACTAATTATACTACGGGAATGAAAATTACACACGGTTAGTTTTATAATGACTCCGGCACTTATATGAAGTTTCAAAATGCTAGTGCCCCATCTTCGGGGGGCTGCCATACAACTTCTTTGCACCAATATGAATTTCTTCAAAACTAATTATACTACGAGGCTGAAAATTACACACGGTTAGTTATATAATGAATCGAGCACTTATATGAAGCTTCAAAATGTTAGGGCCCCATTTTCGGGGGGCTGCCATACAAAGTTTTCGATTCAATAACTGTGAATCTAATGAAGCTACAAGGTTAAAATTAAAATTGGGCAGGTAAAGTAATAGGGCAAGTTAGTTGGCAAAGTTGGACATCACTCGGACCATAGGATTTAGGTGGGTCATTTTTTTTTTTTGTTTTGTTTTTTTTTTGTTTTTTTTTTTTTTAAGCAGAAGTTATGGGACAATGAATGAAAATTTTGTTTTTTGTTTTGTGATTTTTTTTTGGTAATTTTTTTTTTCTTTTTTACGTCAAAATTATGGAGTAATAAGGTAAATGTATAAGGGAAGTAAATTACGGTTTTTTTTATACACCATAGTGGGTATGCACGGGTATCTAAAAGTTGACAAGGGCAACTATAGTCTTCCTCGTTTTATTAGTTTTTGAACTTTTACTTTGAAATTCTGTGATTTAGTTTCCATCAACCATTCATAATTGATTGATTCAAACTGATATTAGAATTATTATATTATATATAATTATTAATTATTAAAATTATTCAACATTAATTGAGTTTGAATTGTAAATTTGAATAAAATGTTTTGTGTATTTTTTATAAAAAGTTTCTTAATAATTATTGTAATTAAATTCATTTATTTGGTGGATCAAAACAGAGGTTAGAAAATCTTACAGAACTAAAGAAATAAGTACTACCTACAGAAATAAGTTGGTAAATTTCTTAAAAATATTTGAAAATATCTACTTATAGTAATTTTTGAAATTTTAATTCTTATAATGAAAGAAAATTTACTATTTAAGCTTTAATAAAATGGATTTAGTTTTATACCATAATTAAGTTTAAAAATTTAATATTATCTATTTAAAATATTGAAAAGGCGAATCTGTAATTACAATTCCATTTTAAATTAAAAATGTATACCGGTAAGAACGTAACTCAAAGCATGCAATAAATATGAAATATCGTTTGTGACATTTTTAATGACCAAAATATAGTCTCAATGGTAGATCTTGGGAATTTGTTACTGTTTTAATATAAAACTTTTAAGATTAAAATATTCAAAATTTTCATTAACCAAAAATTGATAGTAAATCTTTTGCATTTAAAAGTTTTTTAATATAAAAGTAAATTGCTTAAATCAGCAAGTTCTTCTTTCTGTTAACTTTAATGCAGCAATTTACTTTTATATTAAAACACTTTTAAATGCAAAAGATCTACTGGGTATCAATTTTAATAAAGTTGTGGTGTCGAGTATAAGAGTATAAGAGTTTTTATAATTATATAATTGTTCTTAAAAGATTTTAAGCACAAAATATATATATATGTATATTTAATTTTTTCAGAGATCGGTTTAGAAAGTCGCGGAAAATTTGAAAATATCACCTCGTTCAGCTATCCAAATGATGAATATGAAAAGCCACAGATTGTTATAACAATGAATGCGGCAAGCGTATTTGATCTTGATTCTCATCCAAATTTAAAATTATTACCAATAATATCAGATGAAAATGAATTTTTACTTTGTTTGGAAAAATTGGAAAAACCAAAATATTTTTCCCGTATTATTGGAGGTTATGGGATAGAAGGTAAGTTAGGAGAATTTCCATTCCTGGCTCTTTTACAATATAAAAATGTAACCGGTGGTACTATTAGATGCGGTGGGACGTTAATCAGTAAAAATTATGTATTAACTGCTGCTCATTGTATTAAATCGAATTTGTAAGTATTATTTTTTAAATATAAATTCATTAAATTTAAATTAATTATTTCATATAAAAATTTTAGATATGGTGTCCGGCTTGGAGAATATAATCTTGCTACTGAAATCGATTGTAATAAATATTATTGTTTAGATCCAGTTCAAGATATTCCAATTGAAAAAATTGTCGTACATAACTATAATTCAAAAACAAAAGTAAACGATATTGCATTAATACGCTTAAAAGGATCCGCTAATATAACAGGTTATTGAATATTATTTTAAGACCTTCAATTTTCTAATTACAACAATTTTATTTTAAGCCAATAATGTTAAACCTATAAGTTTACCGACAACAGATATTTTGAGAAGTAAATCTTCTATTCTAGCACATGTAG
Source organism: Dolichopus griseipennis (assembly GCA_963082915.1). Lineage (NCBI taxonomy): Eukaryota > Metazoa > Arthropoda > Insecta > Diptera > Dolichopodidae > Dolichopus > Dolichopus griseipennis. The sequence continues at coordinate 12,957 of CAUJBZ010000459.1, read as the reverse complement.
CAGGTTGGGGAGAAACGGAGAAAGGTATAGAAAAATTTAATTTAAAAAATAAAAATATATTTTTCACAATAATTTTTTTAAGGTATTCTATCAGAAGTTGCTGTAAAGGGTCGTGTTATTGTTAACAGGAAAAGATTAGATTGTCAAAATAATTATAAGAAGTTTTATAATGTAGATGTAACTGATCAGTATATATGTGCACATGGTGAAAGAAGGTATGATACTTGTCGAGGTGATTCTGGTGGACCATTACTGTATGATGTAACAGAGGATGATTGTTTTGTGCAGTATGGAATTGTTTCAGCCGGACCTAGTATAAATTGTGGGACACAATTAAATATTGGAGGTGCACTGTATGTTAATGTTTCTCATTATATGAGATGGATATTAGACAATTTAGAACCATAACTTTTAACAATTATTTAGAAGATCAAATTTTTTTTTTTATTATTTTGACAGTTTAATGAAAATAAAAGAAGTTAAGTCTTACATTTTTCCATGATTCAACATAGATTATGCGTTCATTATATTAAGTTTTGTAATATATAAAGTTTATTGTAATATGATAATATTGTAATATGAGATATGCATAGATATATGCAAACAGGTTTTTTTCTCAACTTTTATAATTGAAAATCTAGAATAATAGCATTTTAAAACTTGTTTTACATTAGATAAAACAAGTAATGAAAACCAATGAAGCATTTTTACAAAAGCATATTTTTAAAATTATTCCATAGATACTAAGTTTTGAATTGAAAAAAAAATTTCTAATAATAATATAATAAATAATGTATTTTAATACCTAGTATAAAACATTATGAATAATGAAAACTATAAGTAATGTGTAAGCGCAATATAATTGTTATAAACCGATTGATTTTAAGTTTATGATACTCTTCCTCGAGCGATTTTCGAATGACTGATTTTTTTTATATTTGTAAACAAAATATTGAGCCGCGACCGGCAATTTTGTGACCGATTAAGCTGATAATTAATATTATGTAGGTAATTAAGAAAAACTGTTTACATGTGTGAGAACATTATTCAATATTTAAATTCAATATTTAAGTAGAGCTCTAAAATATAAAAACAAAATCATAATTTCTTAATTTTCGGCTTTAAAAATTTTTAAAAGAGAAATAAAGCCAAAATTATAAAGAAATAGAGCCAAAAATATTTCAAACATGAGATAAATCAAAATTAGTAAGGCCGCTTTTTCCAAAATATTTATATATATATATATATATATATGTATATAAAAATCGAGATTATAATTCTTTGATTACACCGGATTCTGAATCAGGAGGAATTTTAAAGTATATAAATATTTTGGAAAAAGGGAATCCCACATATACACATATATAAATATTCTGAGAAAAGCGTATGACTCTGATTTTGAATACAACCAGTAACAAATTAATTTTCCAATTTAATTTCTAAAAATTTTTTATACATGTAGTTTTATTAGGTGTAGTGTAATGATCATTAAAAAGAAGGAGTTGTATGGCAGCTACTTGAAACCTCTGCAGTAGCCCAAACAAATCCGGCAGTAATTTTGGCCATTACACTAAACTATTTTTAGCAAATTTTCAGACACCCAGCTTCATTAGGTATAAAGTAATGCTGATATCAAATAGGAAATTGTATGGCAGCTACTCGAACCCACTGCGGTAAACCAACCAAATGTTGCAGAAACTTTTGCCATAACACTTAAGTATTTTAACCGCCCCCTCCCCCTTCTTTGCGTCATAAATGAAATGGCAATATTATTATTCCTTTTGACCTATAGTCATACGTATTGTCATCATTAATTAATGTGTGAAGTATTTATAATAATTCGTGATGTGAAATATATATTTTACATATTGGCAAGGTCTCGCTACATATATATGCTCGCTATCACTTGTGTTTTATAAGTATGATTAAGATATTTAAAGTTTATATAGCAAATGATAGAAATTAATATGTGCATAAAATGCAGTAACAAAAACAAGTTTTACATAAATTTATCATTTAAGATCTATAAAAAATAATTATTAAAAAACTGGTTTTACACTAAAGAAAATAATCTTTATATTAATTTAATAAATGAAAGTGTTTTAGTGTTCATTTATCTTGTAATGAATTACTTATGATACACACTTTCACTTATCAACTACTTATAGCTAACTATCAGTATTGTAACTAGCAGCATAGTTTTTCTATAATATTTTAAAGAAGCAATAAAGTAAAATTTAATTCTTTTGTAGAACTGTATTCACAGAATGAGGGAGCAGTGCTCATTTAAAACAAAATTCACTAATTACCTATATAAGAGAGCTTATTTGAATGTCTAACAGTTATAGAATTTTTTATTTGTAGTATATAAGTGTGGAAAATTGAAAATGAAAGAAATTTTTAAGAAATATTAAAATTTTTTCAATTAGCTTCTAACGAGATGTAGATACTCCTAATAAAATTAATCAAATTACTTGTCATAATTATTTCTTCTTGTTTTAGTAAAAATTTCTTTTTATCCCACGATGTGTCCTCGTTTGTAGAACAAGTCATTCATAAATTTCTTTTATATACTTTAATAAATTAATTTAAAAATGTTTAATATATTGTACTAACTCAAGGTATGACAAAAATATTTACTTAAAGTATTTTTTATTTCTTAAATATTTTAATTTAATTAATAATCAGTAAAGAGTTTGTTAAAATAAAAATCATTAAGCTTTTTATTAATTTTCCAAAACTTAAAGTAATAATTTTTTGACGTTTATAATTTCTATATTAAAATGTTAGTCGGTTAACACTTGTCTTAAGCGCAGGTTTATGTTATAGGTTTGCAATAATAGAGGTCACTAGTGCACAATAAAATAGATTTTGATTCTTAGTTACAATTTGTCAAATAAAAGGTATAACGTAAGAGTTCATAGTTTTCATTTCAGAGTACATTAAATTTTTCAAATTATAAAATAAATTAATTGTTTTATTATTAAACAATTAAAAATACAAGGAAAAGTGTAGTAGAGTAGGATGTGTCAACTCTGGGATACCCGTATGACCGTGATATAAACATTAAATCATCCGGTTAATTACTTTTGACAAAATTTCAAACATACAGCTTTATTAGGTGTAGTGTAATGCTTTTTTATAGATTTTTCGTATTTTGCTCAATACTTTGCAAAAAAAAACATTTAAAAAACACCACTAAGAATTTTTAATAATTCTTTTATTGTTTAGTCTTTCGCTCGTGTCAATTTTTTGTATAGAAATTTTCTTTTAAATTAAAGACAAGAGAAGTTCCACTTAAATATATGAGAAAACTTGCAATGAACAAAATTATGATTGTTAGTCTCATACTATGGCCACAGAATACTTTTAACAAAAATCAAACACTGAGAATCTTGACCTTGAATTCATTTGATAAGCAATTTTTTTGCGTTAAATTTCATAAAATGTATCTGAAGTATTTTAAAATTTTTCTATATAACAAAAATTTAATTGGATCAAGGATCTGCTAATCAAACCTTAATTCAATCAATTATTTATTTATTCATTCAATAAATAAAATCAAGAATTCTAGCGGGTAATCAGTAAACATGTTTCTGTGAGGCAATCATTGGTTTTGTCAAGTTTATCAAAATAATTTATCTAAATAAAAACCAATGTTTTACCTGTCTAATGTATAACAATAGGCTTTGATGGAAAAACCGTTAAACAACAATCATATAAATTTTTAGTTCAAATGGTGTACTAAATATTCCATTACATATTTGATCGTTTAGAGTGGATAAGATACAACAAAAGTCAAAATCAAAGATAAGATATAATTCAAAACGGTTTATATTTTGCTTATGTAATTATCTATCTACCTGCAGTTGCAGCTCGCAAGTTCTAGTAGTTGCCGTACACACCGCATTTGTTATTTAAATGATTCAGAATATTATTAAGTATTTGACGCTTTGGTTAAACGCTTAATTTTGGGAGCAGGTAATTAGATCTTAGAAATGTTTACTAACATATTTATTTGAAGATGAATCAAAACGAGATTACTCTCACCCTTCATACATTTTCCATCAATTAATATCTTAACTGTTAATTGAAAATTAGCTATTTCTGATAACATTTAATCGAATTTACCAACTCTGCAACTCAAACAGTTCTCCAAAATTTTAGCGAAGAAATATACAAAAGTATATTAGAAATGGAGGGTTTCCTTAAAGTTGAAAAACATACGTGTCTTTTGTTGTTTTACAATCTTTCTTAATAATAGTAGTCTAAATAAAATTGAAACTTTGATAAATTCTGTATATCTAGCGTGATGGGGCCTAATTGTAAAATTTCTGTTCGTACAATCAGCTTTAAACTTTTTAAATTCCGAAAAAGATTATCAACTTAAATGTCAATAAATGTTTCTTCTTAAAAACTATACACAGCAAATTTTTTAAGTTTATCAGATTGAAGTATCATGGTCAACGCATTGATTCATTCAATAAATTAAGTTTACAAATAATTAACACAGCTGAATCTCAGTTTAAGGAAAAACCGCATTATTATTTTTCCGTTATATTAAAAAAAACTGTAAACCATTACTGTTAGCATGGTTGTATCAATTAGTAATTTGTTGTATTTGTTGTTGTTGCTTTCCAATACATTATTCATGTAAAAAAAGCAGAAAAGTAAAAAGTCAATAAACTTTTTTTTTTAAATTCTGAACTTCCGGTAACGGGATATCCTGGGTTGTTGTTTTTGGTATTTTGTTGTAATTGATAGCTATTATGTTTATTTACATAAACATATGTTAAAAGCTATTTATATAAAAATTATTTTATATTTTGTTTTTGTTCACTTATATACACCATTTTAATAGAAGTTGTTTTAAAGAATTCTGTAACATCCTGCTAATGGATTCTTCTTTTTTCAGTTACGTTTTATGTTAATAAAATTTTTAAACTTTTAGTTATAAAGAAATTGAATACAGCGTAACGAAATAAGTAATAAGTTATTGTGAAAATAAATATTAATAAGTATATGTATAGTCTTTATATATATTATGTAAATATGTATATGTATTTGTATTATGTACATATATTCGTAACTTTTTATTTCAAAGCAGAAATATGGTCATACTTTGCATTTGCCAGCTCTCATGATCAAATTTCTAATTATCAACTTTTAGTATATTTTTAAATGAAATATATGAAGAGTTTCACTTTGCTCGTCCGTCTATTCGTCTGTAAGTTACAAAATTGTAGCACCGTTTGAAATTAGGAAGAAAAGTTTAACCACATAATATATAGAGATATCACAGAACCTTAATTTTATAGAACAAGTTTTTTCTGTAGCCTTATCCGCTTCAAAGCTATAACCCCCAAAGCTTCCTATATTAAAATGGTTATAACAAACGTTTTAAAACAGCTGGGTGGCACAAAGGTTAGCGTGCCGACTTTTCATGCGAAAAGCTTGCATTCGAATCCCAGTTAAAGTGAAAAAAAAAATCTTTTATCTGGTTTTCGACTTTGTTCAGCTACGATTCGCTATTGGGTTGAAATTAATGGTTTAATCAATAATTAATTATTGTAAATCTTTAATAAAAAATACATTAATATAATAATATAAACAAATAATTTAATTGAATAATATAACTCACAGATATAGAATTTCATTTAACTCAAATACAGAATTACTACAATAAAAAGAAAAATAGAAAATCATCTATTGAAAATCTAAGACATGTTGTAAGGCCTAGTACAATCTTATGTGAATTGTATGTGGAAGGGAATTCCAGTTCTAATATGATGGTTAGTCTTAAATATTAAGCAGTTAGCATGTAAAAAAAAAAAAAACACAAATATATAACGCAAATGTGTATAGGGTTATTTTTACCGTTCCTTAATTTACCGCTATGCGAAACTTAATTTTACAATATTCCTTTACACTATTGTTAAGAATTTGAAATTTTGAAAGGAGCTTAAGTCTTCAAAAATATGTATGAGTTTTTTAGGAAATATATATTATGTTTGGGCTATGCTTTTTAGGATAGCCCCCCGTTCAGGTGCTGCAAGAGGTCTAAAATTGTAAATTTGTAATTTTTAAGCACTTGTAAATGAGAAATGTTGGAATGTTCGAATATGTGTCCAAATTTTTTTTTTTAAATTTAGACTGTTGTTTAAAAAATCGTTGGTAATGAGACCCACCATAATAATGTTTTGATTATTTCCTTGATGTTTTTATTTAATCTCCGACATATCTGCTCATATTTCGATAGATTTTTATTTTCTCCAATTTTGGGACTTGTTCCATAATAATTTGATCTTTAAAAATCTAAGACAAAAATATTTTTAAATTTTATAATTTAAAATTTCCTTCAGTATCGTATTAAAAAAAAATTAATAGATCTTTTCTATCTTTAAAAAAATATATAATTGGCAATTTCATGTACTTTAATATTCTCTTTAAATTTTCTTGTTTTTATATACACTTATACAATATATATATACAATTAAATGTTCAATGAAAAACTTTTGATGACAAACAGATTTTCACATTATTTAAATTTTCCCAACTACTAAAAACTATTATGTTTTTCAGTTCTATAGGATATAACTTAGAATATAGATTTGCATATTCTAATACTTGTACTTGTATATTATGGACATTGTAAATATTATTATTGGAATATCATCAATACACTATACAAGTATGTTTATAGAATTGTATATGTTAGGTATATTGTAGAATGATAAGTTTTAAATTAAGTTCAGTATAATAATATTTAAAAAAAAATATTGACTTAATAATTTCTTTGTTCAATATAGACACTATAATAATCTCAGTACACACTCTGGGATGTCTAGACTCATTTGTATTTCCTTGCATTAAAATCAAAGGTATTAAAATTTCTATAAGTTTTTAAAAGAAAATTTACGAAATTTATTTTTATAAACATAAAAATTTATAAAGATAATAATAGAAAAAAAATTTGTTTATTTTATGACTTAATGGTAAATTAAGATATTAAAAAGTTTTTTTTATTATTTTTATGTAAAGAAAATAAATCTATTTAAATTGTATCAGTTATTTTATATAGAAGTTTAACCATAGAGGGCTTCATGTTATATTTGACATACCTAAATAAAAATAATAGATTCTGTCTAAAAAGTTTCTAGTACCATTCAATAGTTCCATATTGTATCAGACGAACATTGGGCGACATGATCGCTATCATAAAAGACTGTTTGTCCCTCAAATACTACTGAATTCTACAAAAGCTACTACTTGTGTTGATTGGCTATTCTATTATTAGATATCCAATTATACTGAATTCTACAATAAACCATAGTGTTGATTGGCTATTCTATTATTAGATATCCAATTATACTGAATTCTACAATAAACTATAGTGTTAATTGGCTATTCTATCATTAGTCTGCTCTACTTTTCATGGTTTTTCTGATGACACTAATATCTAGTTTTAACTCTCATGCGAAATTGAAATTTAATGCAACAAGGCTTGAACAATTTTGGGTCATGGTGCTGGACTAACAATCTTAAACTTAATTTAAAAAAAATGTCACATCATGAGTTTTCAAGACTACATTCAAACCCAACCATCAAGTATGACTATACGCTTAATAACCAATTTACTGCTAGGGTGGATTTCGCTTCGGTTTTGATCGTGAACAGTAAGATGGACTTTAAAATTCATTACAATCACATATTTGACAAGGCTAATTCAATTTTAGGACCCTTATGTGACCCTTATATCACGAAACATATTTTTATTACTTGTATTAGACCAATTCTTGAATATTCAAATCAAGTTTGGTCACCGTTGGTGAAATTGCTATTTCTCTTATTGAATTAGTCCAAAAATCTTTAAGATTCGATTTGCGTAATCAAAAAGGGGCTGATCCAATTCGTCCTTCACCATATGAAACTAGACTCGCTATCTTATAAATCTCACTTATCTATAGTCACGCCGTTAAGTATGTTTAGTTCGAATATTTAGTTCGTTCAGCAAATTGTACGCAGCGAAATTTTCTTAACCTGTATTTGTGAACAAATGAGATTTATGAATAGTCCGAGCTATTTAAGAACTGTAAAACTTTTTAATATAGAGTAACATTCGACAGATTAGAGAGAGTTCAAACCAATTACGCGAATACTAAGAGTGACTAACTAAATGTCTGAGCTTTAAGATAAACTTACACTAAAAGCTGGACTTTACGAAAACATTAACCTTAACAGTGGTTTTCGTAGAATCAATTAAATAATTTAACATTATTAACTGTTTATTATACCCGTATGACTATATAGTCAAAGGGTATAATAAATTTGCCATTACGTTTGTGACGCAGAGAAGGAGGGGGGGTAGATATAGACTCAAGTGTATGGATCGGATCAGAATCGAAAAATAAATCGATTTAGCTATGTATGTCCGTCCGTCACCACGATAACTCAAAAACTAAAGGACCTAGGATCTTCAAATTTTCGCAAATTCGTTTTTTTGCAATAGCCGTCGTCGCTATTTAAATCCAGCCATTTTGGTTCATTGGTTCGGGTAACTGCCATACAACTTCTTTTTTTATATGAATATTACTCTGTACCTATAACAGCTACGTGTCCGAAATTTTGCCAAAAGCAGTTTAGTTTCATGGCCAGAGTTTCTGCAAAATTTGGTTGGTCTACTGCAGTGGGTTCGAGTAGCTGCCATACAACTTCTTATTTTATATGAGCATTACTCTACACCTAATGAAGCTGGGTGTCTGAAATTTTGCCAAAAATAGTTTAGTGTAATAACCAAAAATATAGCAAAATTTGGTTGGTCTACTGCTGTGGATTCGAGTAGCTGCCATACAACTTCTTATTTTATATGAGCATTACTCTACACCTATTGAAGTTGGGTGTCTGAAATTTTGCCAAAAATAGTTTAGTGTAATGGCCAAAGTTACTGCAAAATTTGGTTGGTCTAGTGGAGTGGGTTCGAGTAGCTGCCATACAACTTCTTATTTTATATGAGCATTATTTTTAGCATTAGTTTATAATAATAATGATATAATGTTTATATAACGGTTATACGGGTATCCCAGAGTTGACACAGTCTACTCTACCACACTCTTCCTCGTTTTAATTTAATGTTAAATATGGAATAGTATATATTCACACTTTTTTTTATAATTTACCAACCTCCTCAACCCTGTAAATGATGACCTAATCAGTTAGTGATAGTTTTCTAAATCGACATACAATTATATATTAAACCGACTTATACTTAATATTAAGCTAAATGATAAATATACTATGCTCATATCCATGCAAATGTTAAAAAACTGAGAACTCGAATAAATGCAAAAACAAAAGCGATTAACTCAACTTTTTTGTTTGTTTATAAAAGTGCAATCGATTTTTCCAAAAAAAAAAAAACGATACATTGGATTTGATTTAGAATACCATTAAAAGAACATTAAACCCACCACAACATTACAAATTACTGAATATTTTAACTATTATGCTTTTAAACCAGATCAGTAATTTATTGTAGATTAGTATATTATTATAAAAATAAATTCGATGCTTTTTTAATGATTTGGGTCCTCTTTTTTATTAGTAGCTATTTTGGTGGAACTATTAAATTTCGATTTATTTACCAAAAGTAAAATAATTGTTAAAAAACAACTGTACCGGATTAAAATTTAAAATTAAGAGATAAAGTTGTTTGAAGAGAGAATCCATTAATTAAAAACTGCTAAAAAAATGGAAAAATTCAGATGATGTTGTAATGATTAATAAGGCATAGCAGTTATGAAAAAGTGCTTGAATTTTTCGAATCAGTTTTTTTTTTTCTTCTTATTATTATATTGTTCCTTTCCCTAATATGAGAAAGGGGCTTATTTAGTAACATTTTCCAGACATAGGGTTTTAAAGGTTTTAGCGATTTTTAAAAAAATCTACAACATTTAAATCCCTCCAAAGTAAGTCGTTTATGAGTTGTATTCTCTTGTAAGAAAAACGACTATAAATAATAAAAGCCCTTTATATCGAAAACGGTATTAAATGTACCCTCGTCATTATTTTACCTCCCGGCCATTAAATATACCAGGATTATTTAGCTTAGATAATATACACTGCATGTTATTTTTTAAATTTTTTAATAATAGCTTTTTTTTAATAAAAAGAAGATTTGTTTGTAGTTTTAGTTTAAAAGAATTTGAATTTGAACTTGCAGTGCTTTTTTGAAATGCCAGTTTTTCAAAATTTATTTAAAAACTTTATTTTTAATCCTACTGTTCATAACATCTAGAAAATATTTAAAAGTTAATTACACAAATCGTAACCAAATGGTATTCACATGGTAATGATTTCTGATTTATAACAAATAGTAATGATTTCAGAATTTTTAGTGACATGCTTGTAGGTATTTTCTAATTGTGACTGATGTCTGTGGATTTTTTTATATATTAATCCAAAGAATCAAGAAATGTCCAAAAATAACTGTTTCCAAAAAATGTTAACGGGGTAAAGGTAGGCTTAAAACTCGTTTTAAATATTTTTTCCTAAAAAGTATTTCCTCTAGTCTAATCTGAACAATAGAGTAACTGCTTATTCGCTAACTTTTGTGGTGGAAGGTGTCAGGATTGAAACCTCGGTACATTCATATGCAATAATTAAATGACATAAAATTGTATATACCGTACAATATGACTTATATGAAAAATATAAAAAAAATAACTGGCGCACAAAATTTAATATTTATATAGTAACTCGTATGACTTATTTTTTTTTAAGTGCTAATTGTCTAATGGTCTATACAATAGGTATATGTTGAAACAGGGAGGACATATTATATTTCTATAATAAAGATTGGTTTTAATGAATTCCACAGACAATTTAAAGATTAGGCTAGTCCCTATAACGTATAGAAGCATCTTTGATTTCAAATAAATTCAATTCCATTTCTTATATTTTGTAATAATTTTATATTGTTTTATAAGTTTATAAGGTGTTTGTTATAAGGTGTGAGTTATATTATTAACTTTTAGTATTTGTTTATATTTTTATATTGCTGTAATTGTTAATTATTGTTTATGCCATTAATTTGAATGACGGATTGTAGCTGAGTCGAGGTCGAAAATTAGAAAAAAAATTCTTCACTTTTACTGGGAATCGAAAAAAAGCCTTTTGAGTGAAAAGTCGGCACTTTAACCACTGTGCCACTCAGATGTAAACTGACCTGTAACTTATGACTATAAGAATTGAAACATAGATATTGTCATTTGCACTAGAAATTCTAACCGAATGTTAGAATTAGGTATGTTAATTCAATTCCGTCAAATGTTAACTCTACTACCATTTCCTATTCTAACAGAGTGTATTTCTGCTAAAAATTTCTGAAAAATTACTTTACTGTTAAATTAGCTACAGTTCTTCAATACAATTACGACTTTTAAACCTCGTTAAGGTTCTGATTATTTTTACATCATTGTGATGCACATCAGTGCACATCAGTCTTTTAAGGAATCACTAACTATACTAATAATAAACACAATATAAAAAACTTCATGTATTCCTTGCACGTTGCCTGCAAGGTTTTTATTAAACATGTTACAAAAAAGTGTTAATATATTATTAAGTATGTCACAAAATAAAAGTTTACAAAAGCTTTATGAATACACAATTCTTAAAAAAAATACTTCAATAAGTTTTTTTAGCAGTTTTTTGTTAATATTTTGTAAAAAGAGTACATATTTGCTAAAGTTTTACGAAACAGTTGGAAACAGTGCAAGGAAACAGCAGTTAAAAAGAAAGAAGCACCAAAGCACATACAAAACATCTTTAATGCTTTTAGATTTGCAAAAGCATGAAGATGTACTAGTTGGAGCATAACAATATGGTACATCACACTTATAATATAAAACTTAAACAACTTGCATAACAGTGAAAAGAGTAGGTTGGCTACAAAACCCCAAATACAAAATCCTAAAAACAAAGTCCCAAACTACTATCGTGAAATTATTAGTTTCGTTTATAATTTAGTATTAATAACAAACTTATATCCATTTTGAGCATACATCCTAATCCAAAAAGGGGGGGGGGGGCTATCACATAAAAATAAACATATTTAAATATTTTGCAAAAAGAATTGTAAAGGAAAGAATTTGATTTTATGACTAATTAAAAATTGTTATTTTGTAATTTGGGATCTTACAGTACAGTTTGTAGGTTTTGGAATTTGGGATTTTGCCACTTGGGATTTTTTTTTTTTGGATTTCGTGGTGCTTCCAAAAAGAGTTACAAAAAATTAAATATGAATTATTAATTTATTTGTATATAAGTGTTTGTTTGTAGTTTTGAAGAAATGATAAGCAAACAAAAAAAATAAATCTTCAGCAACAAGTTGCCAGTTTAATTTTTACTGCAATGCAATACATGAATGTGATTTAAGTAAGTCTTTGTTTCTTTTAACATTGAGTAGGGTGTCAGAGTGTTTATTTCAGTTTTGTGTTATCTTTCTTTGCAAAACTTCAAAAAAAATATTTTTATTTAATTTTCATCAAATTTTTAGACTATGAATATGTAAATAAGGCCTCGTTCCAAAATCAAATGAGAAATGAAAATTAACTCAAGAAATTGATCCATTATTCGGCTACAGAGGCCCTATATAAATTGTTTTTCGTAATAATTGGGAATTTAAATTCGATTGGGTTGGGTAATTGGATTCAAAATCAGTGTTGTGTCTTTTCCGGAATGCGTAAATTCAACGCGTAAATTCAAAATTATGAATCAAATCTGGGTATTATCATGTTGAACAATTTTCCATATTTTGATCAGGCCTGACCATCTTTACCTTACTTACTCTTAGACCATATCAACACTCTGACAAATTTTTATATGAATTTGAAATATAAAAGATTAGTCTGATAAATCACAAGGACACAAGTTCCCATGATAGAAAAAAAAAACAAA
>CAUJBZ010000458.1:0-24316 GCA_963082915.1 Dolichopus griseipennis | reverse complement strand
CCATCGATATTCAGCACCCGTAATCGTAACTGAGAGGCCATATGAATTTTCAAAGAAATATGGACCAACAATCCTTTCAGACAATACACGGCACCAAACCGTACACTTAAGTGGGTGTAATTGTCGCTGATGTTCTTGGATTTTCCGTAGCCCATATCCTGCAATTTTGCTTATTTACGAAACCATTCGATTTGAAATGGGCTTCATCGCTCATTATCAAAATAAAATTTCAAATTAAATTCAACATTAGATTTTCAAAATAAAATTCAACAATTGTTGATCGCTGTTCTGTTGTGTACTGTTCCATTTCCAATTCCCCAAGTTTTCTTCATAAAATTCTGAAATAAAAATCGTTAATATCGTTTTGCGCCACCTTGTATGTATATATATAATATATATATAACATCTATTTAGAAACATATTTATATAATATAATCAAAATATAAATTATAAATAAATTTTGTAAAAAAAAAAAATATACAATCATTTTAATGTCAAATTTACTTCCGCTAAAAAAATAAAATAATTCACAATAATATTGTAAATGACAATATAAAATAATGACAAATAAAAAGCCTAAAAAAAACTTTACAAAAAGAACAAATCTGTCAAAAAAATATACCCTTGTTGTACATATATACAAGTATATAAATAAATACAAGTAAATAAATACAATACCTGCCACAAATAGTGAAAAATTAAATGAAAAAAAAAACTACACAAAAATAACAAAATCAAAATATCTAAAAGATAAATATTATAAAAATAGAACTGTAATATAATTTGTATCTATTACATATATATATAAACTATATAAATGTATAAAATAAATATAAATATGAAATGATTACAACAACAAACAACAGTAAATTTAACTTAGATAAATAACAAAAAAACCTATTCTAGAAACTTAAATAACATATATTTAGAACATGTTATAACATTTTGATGTCAAGCATTCAATGTTGTAACAACCTCTGACTATATGGGGTCGAATCTATACATCACGTATATGCTCATATATACATTATATTTGATACAAATATGTATATATAAAAATACATATGTGTATATTACATAAAATATGTTTATATACTTTATGTACCTATACAGGAATGACCTTAATAATATTGTAGAAAATTTATTGTATAGCAATGTTATCTTATTCGTGATTTATTTATTACATGTACTTCGTTTCTATATTTATTTTTTATATTTAATATAGAATAATATTAGAGAAACTATATTTAAGACTGAGAGTTACTAGACGTACTGTTATAACGTACTGTTTCTTAGAGGAAAAATTTGTAACAAATTATGTATTTAATTAATTATTTTTGTTTTTATTTTTTTTTTTTCAAATAAAAAGAATTCAAGAAAATTTTAAAATAATTTTAAGGAAAATAAGATTTTAACTTTTATTAAAATCTGCCGGCCCTTCAATCAAAAGGTTTCGAGTTCAAACCATGTAGGTAATGTTGCAAACCATGTTGTAGGGTTATTGTACATAAATAAATAAATAAATATTAATGAAATCAATAATTCCAAAAAAAATATTAAAAAATTTGCAACAATATTGGAACAAAATTTACATTTTATATCATTAAGTTTCTAAGAAATACTGGTTTGAACATTTTTAATGGAGCATATGAAAATATATGCTTATTTAGTCTTGGAAGGAATTTGATAGATGCCAAAATCAAATTCATCCCCAAATTAATTTTTTGAGGAACTTAAAGGAGGTGACAAAATGTACCCAATACCAGATGTTCCGAAATAGCTGACTTGAAGTTTAAGTCATTTTTGTTAGAAGCGTCTGAGCGTCTGGCTACCCAAACCACATCCTTCAACATTAAAATAACGCCTTAATTTGGATGTTTAGTTTGTTAGTTACGTGCGGATGGAAATCCTTGAACCATATTTAAATGATCCAGTTTTATTGGTTTTTGAAGAAATTTAATTTGTTCTTCGGTCCGCTCAAAATCTTTTCCGTTTTTTCTAATTACAAGTGACGCCCCTCTTTTGTCATTAGTAACCTGCTACTGTCATCAATGTTTAAAATTTGATGTACAAGTGATGTAGATTTAATTAGCAGTCGGAATCGTAAAATCGACTTAGGAAGTGACGCTAATTAAGAATACTTATACACTTCCATATTTTAAACTTCTTCATTTCACAAGTTAGATTACAACACCTTTCAGAACACCTTTTCAAAGTCCTCCATAATTTTTCAAGTTTGAGTTACATCACTATTCGCAAAATTAAAAACTCCTATACTTACATAGGTTTTGGAGGTTTAGGTTTTGAATTAAAAATTTCTAAAAAATAAGCTGGCAACCCTAAAACTAAATACACAAAATATTTATAAAAAATTTCTATGTACACAAATAATTTAACATAACTTATATGTACATCCATATATGTATGTTACGACATCTATAAAATATACAGGTAAACAAGTCAAATATTTGTCAGTTCATTAATTTGTTAAGATTTTCATCACCATTATCATGGATGTAAAAATCTTTTCATATCAAAAAAAAAAAGAGAGCAAAAAATAAAAAAAAAAAAAAAACATAAAAATAACAGAGACTCTTTTTAGACTTTTATTCTTTTTCACTTCCTCTAACTTTTTTTTTCATTTCATCGTTTTTATTTTGATTTTTGTTTTTGTTTTTTTTTTTGTGTTTTTTTTTTTTTGTAAATCTACATTTATATTAAAACAATTTGTTTGAACAAATGACATTTTACATACATGTAACAACCATTTCATTTTTTTACATTTTTATTTTTAATATACAAACACACACTCACATAGGTATTTTTATAAAAAAATAAATTATCAATATATAAAATAATATAATACTGTTAATAATCATACATGGATTAAAAATCAGAGGAGAAAATAAAAATTATGTAAAAATGAGACAAAAAACAAAAACAACAACAACAAGGAGATAAAAAACAAAACGAAACGAAGCGTAATTTTTATTCTTCTTTTGAAAGATGATTTTTTTTTTGCCTCTCTGTTGTATTTTCTGTTAATTTTGTTTTTTTTTTCCCCGTGATTCGTATGATTTTTTTATGGTGTCATTGTTGGTTTTTACACGGTTTTAAATTAAATATGTACATATGTGTCCTTGTGATAAATTTATCTATATATATACATATATATAAATATAATAATATAAATGCATTATACAATTTAAAATATTTATAAATATAAAACATGGTAAATTAGTACTTTAAAATGAAGGAAATAAACAACAACAAAACAATTTTAATTTTTCACTTATTATGCTTTTATTTGTTTATTGGGGTGTACATTAAGTTTTGGTTTTTCATTTACCATAAAGAAAAAATAACGGTTAATGTTGAAAAAGATTGAAAATAAATCTTATAATGATTTTAATATATTTTTTGATTCAAATTATAATAATCCGTAAAGTTAATATCCAATTATAATTAATATAAAAATGAAAGTTTGTTTGTTTGTTTGTTTGTTTGTTTGTTTGTTTGTTTGTTTGTTTGTAGCGAATAGACTCCTAAACTGCCCAGCCGATTTTCATGAAAATTTGTATATAGAGGTTTTTGGGTTCAGAAGGAAATCGTGGCCCAAAAATTTTGCTCTAACGGACCGCCAAGTTGGGGCTGTGGTGCAAGTATTTAAACTTCTTTGTTCTAAAATGAAAACGGTTTGACCGATTGACTTCAAATTTTGTATACGTGATGCTCTTTGAGAATTGAGTAGACACTATTAGGAATTTTGGAATTTGTTAACCCATGTCGGGCCGACGGGTGGTCTAAAAAAATTTTGGGTTCAAATTTTGTCCGATTTTACGAAATTCTGCTTTGGCTTAAAAGAAAGCCCCAAAAAAAATTTTGTTGAGTTCCATTAACCCATTGCGGCCCAACAGCTTTTTATAGGTTTTTTCAATACTTTACTCTAAATTCGAAACTGTTTGACCAATTGACTTCAAATTTTGCATACGTGATGCTCCTTGAGAATTGAGTTGACACTATTAAAATTTTTGGAATTTGTTAACCCATGTCGGGCCGACGGGTGGTCAAAAAAAATTTTGGTCCAAATTTTGTCCGATTTTACGAAATTCTGCTTTGGCTTAAAAGAAAGCCCCAAAAAAAATGTTGGTAAGTTCCATTAACCCATTGCGGCCCAACAGCTTTTTATAGGTTTTTTCAATGCTTTACTCTAAGTTCGAAACTGTTTGACCAATTGACTTCAAATTTTGTATACGTGATGCTCCTTAAGAATTGAGTTGACATTATTAACAGTTTTGGAATTTGTTAACCCATGTCGGGCCAACGGTTGGTCAAAAAAAAATTTTGGGTCCAAATTTTGTCCGACTTTACGAAATTCTGCTTTGGCTTTCAAGAAAGCCCCAAAATAAATTTTGTTAAGTTCCATTAACCCATTGCAGCCCAACAGCTTTTTATAAAGTTTTTGGTTATTTTACTCTAAATTAGAAACGATTTGACCGGTTGACCTCAAATTTTATATGTGTGAAGCAACTTGAAAATGGAGTTAAGCCTGTTAACAGTCGGTCCTACGATTAGTCAAAAAAAATTTTTTGGAAGTAAATTACGTTAAATTTTGGAAAGTAGTTTGTACTGCTTTGAATTACAGAAAGTTTCAAAAATTACTAGAATAATCCTAGAAAAATCTTTTTAAAAAGATTGCTTTCATACATATTAAAATTTACATGTGTAAACCGTGTGTAATTTTTGTGTTAACTTTTTGCTGTATTATCAACTTCAATTTAACCATTAAGAGGCGCAGCAACGCGCACCGGGTATTAGCTAGTAATTAATAAATGTATATAAAGATATATTTTGTAAGTGTGTGTGTGTTGAATTTAATAAATTGATTAAATTTAAAAAAAAAGAAATGGCTATTTTTATTATTAATAAAATCATAAAGTTATGAAAACCTTGAATTTATTAATCCTTAAATTTTTTATCAACCTAAAAGTATGCAATATTTTGATTAATTATTAGAAATTCACATAGAAACCTAAATTATATTTACAATACTTCATAAAAAAATGGAATAAATAGAGTTTTTACTCTAACTAATAAGAAAATTAAAATAAAAATTAGAAAATAAATTAACGTAAAAATTAAATTTTAATTTAAATGTTAATAATTTGTTAATAATTACTAATAAGTCAATTTTTTATAAACTTTTTATAGGCTAAGTTAAAATAAGAATGTAATAAAGGCAATAATAAAAGTTTAATACAAAAAAAAAAAAAAAAAACCTAAATTATATCGATCAAGTGAAATACAGTATATCAAAAGGTAATAAAGCATTTATGGCAGCTAAAAAACTATTTTACAATAAAAACATTAGTAAAAGAGTTAAAATAATTTGTTACCAAACATTAATTAGGACAACACTTGTATATGGTGTACCAATATGGTACAACATTAGTCCAAGCTTAATGGAAACATTACGGAAATTCGAAAGAAAGTGTATAAGAGTTTGTACCAATTTAAACAGAAAGCCCGAATCCGACTACAAGCATTTTTACTCCAATAAATACTTGTACAAGGAAGCTAAAATCATTAGAATAGACAATTTTATAATAAAATTAGTCAGAAACCACTATGAAAGAGCACAAAACACTCCAGAAAATGGTTTAATATCACATATATTCTACCACAATATGGAGTACATTAGAAAGACCTTGCTCACAGGCTTTATAGCCCCTGAGCATTTTATCTTTCTGGACAAATATGGCTATATTCAAGACGATAATCATGTCCCCCTATTATACCATTATAATAGACGGGCTACATACAAAGTCATAGAATATAACCCGGGCGATATAAACGGAGAACATCTGAAATACGATATGTCAATACCAGACATAGACAAATTGCTAAAAAGAAATTATTGGTGGTTGGAAAACACGTAAGATTAGTCAAAATAAAAAAATTATTAGCATTAAGTATTTGATACAATTTGTTTTTAATTAGGTTAGGTTATTTAAGTAGGTTAAGTTTTATAAAAAAAATGTTTAGTTATTGGTTTTTATATTCCCAAGTTTTTCCAATATTTATAAGAATAATATTAAGTTGATAATTCAAATTAAGTCTAAAAATAAAATAAAATTTCGATTTAAATTAACATAAAAATTAAGCTATAATTTAAATGTTAAATATAAAATAAAGAAAACCGTTTTTGTAAATTTTTCTAGGTTAAGATATTTGTAAGATTTATAAAGGGATAAATAAAATTTAAAATTAAAAAAAAAAAAAAAAAAAAAAAAATAGAAATTCTATTTATTTATTATATATTTATCCGAAAAGTCCAAAAATAGCCTTTGTAGCCGATGACCTTAGTGATGTTATTACAATTTGTTGTATTAATATTAGATTAAAAATAAATAAATAAATAATTATATACTTATCATCCTTAAAGTATGCAATCTTTGAAAATTTTTTCAATGTGCATTGTAATTTATACAAACGTTTTTTTTTTTTTAAATAAACTTTTATTTTGTTATAATCTTACATATGAGTATCTTAACCTACAAAACAAAGTTAATAAACAAGGTATAACTCTTTTATTTTTAACATTTAAAAATATTTGGAATTTTTTATTGTTAAATTTAATATACGAGTATAGTAAGTAAAATCATTTCTCTTTTAAAGTACAAAACTATTGTATTATAATATTACTCATACATTGTAAAATGTTTAATAATTTTTTTTTTTTTTTTGTTATAAAACTTAAGTAACTTAACCTAAACTTAAATTTATCTAAACTAACTTATTGACTATAAAATAGGACAAATGCTTTTAGAAATTATATTAAGATGTATTTAACCACCAATAATCTTTATTTATAACTTTATCTTTTTCTGATATAGACATTTCATATCTTAAATTATCTCCGTTAATATTGCCTGGGATATACTCGATTTTTTTGCATGTAGTCGGTCTACTATAATCAAATAGTATAGGGACATGATCTTGGTTTTGAGTGTATCTATATTTGTCTAAGAAGATTAAGTGCTCAGGAGCTATAAAACCAGCATTACTATAGACTTGTGAAACTTTTATTAGTGATTTTTTGTTATATTAAAATGCAAATATATTATAATTTGTTAACAAATTATATATCAGAATATTTCATTAATGCATTAAGTTTAAAATTGGCCATTTTGTTATTTATTTATTTATTCGAATATTACGCATTACAATAACTAGGCAATATTGGTAAAGCCCTCGGCTGCCAGGGCCATTGTGGGTTGATTCTAATTAATATTTGAATCTTAAAACTATTTTTATAATTAACTCAAAATAAAAATATTGATTAATAAAAAATCTTAATTAATCAATATGCTTATTTAAAGTTATTCTACCTTTTTCTAATTTTCAATTTTGAAAATACTTTTTTGATTTCTTAACTAATCCTTATGTATAATTAAATTTAAATATTTAAAAATTTTTAATCTTGTAATTGTAATATAATTTTGTTAATTCCCAAATATCCATTTAAATATTTTGAACTTTTTCTTTTTAAATTTTACCAACATTTTTTCAAAAAAATTTTCTTTTAACTTGTAACATTTACAAGATAGATTACAATCATTTCAATTTTCTTTTTGTTATACAAATGTCAGTCGTCTGATCTGGTAGCATTATTTTTACCAAAATATATATATTTTTATTAAATTACTTTAAAATCATTTTTTCAGCTTCCAACAACAATTAATTCTGACATAAATTTTATAAAATATGCTTTATATATATACATTATACATATATATAAAAGAAAATGATATAGTTAACACTGTAGGTACACCTGTGTACAGATCGCAGTACAGACTGAACTGAACCGTGTTGTATAAAATAAAACAAAAAAATAAAAAGAAATAAAAAGAATAACAAAAAAAACAGAAAAAAATTTGTAGGTACCTACAATCTAAACTAATTTCAAATTAATATGGTTAAAAAAAAAATGGTTTTAAGTCTCACACAAATTTGATACTAATGAGAACTGGCATTAGGGATGAAAATATATTTTTTTTTTCTTTTTTTTTATAAAATTTTCCCCTTTGTTTTGAAGCAACACACATTTTCTTTTTCTTAAAAAATTGTTTTAATTTTTATATTTTCTTTTAATTTTTTTTTGAAGTGTTCACGGCGGAAATTGTCGTATATTTCATATACAAGATGAAGAACATTTTTTATAACTTATATAATATTTAAAATTTGTTTGTTCGCATGTATATGTGTAGTATATGCATAAAAAAGTGTTGTTAAAATGTATGTAAATGTAAAAAAAAACATATCAAAAACAACAAGAAAAACCTGGAAAAAAATTATACAATTTGCTTGACAAGACAACAAATGTAAGACAACAATGGTAACATTATGAAAAAAAAATAAATAAAAACAACAACAAAGTGACTGTAAATGAAAAGAAATACAAAATGAAAAACGAAATAGAAAATGAAAATGAAAGAAAGCAACAAATTTCTTTAGTAAAAAATTTATTATAAACAGTTGGGTACTTGTTTGTAATCGATGAAATTTTAAATATAATTTAAAGTAACCATTTGTTCTACTATAATTCATTTATTTCAAATGTTAAATTTACTTTCAAATCGGAAAAAATTCAATTTGTTCTGAATTGAAAATTATTGTACAAGTGTTAAATCAAATTAAATTTAACCACTAGTTTAGAAAGAATTATATTATAATGCTGTATTTTGAAATAAAAGAATAAATGATTAAAATTTATATTTTTTGGGTACGCCACAGTGCGCAAAGAAAAAAGCACTTAAGTAGTTGCAGGAAAAAAAAATAAATACTTTTAATAAACTCCAGATTCCTCTTAGATATTAAAATAACTTTAAAAATCAAAAAAAAACTTTTGAGTACGCCAGAGTGCGCAAAAGGAAAAACACTTAAAAAGTTGCAATATAAAATTATATTTTTTTGTTAAACACCTCTGGTAACTCTAAAATAAAAGTGATATAAAATTATTTATAATATTTATTGCGTACACCTTTCTTTTAATCCATATTGGATCTTGTTTTTAGTGAGAGTTCCTTCACGCTTTTCTCCCTATTCTTTCTTTCTTCTTTCGTTCCTTATCTCCCTATTTCCATTTTTGCGTTTTCTCTTTGTTTCAATTTGTATTTTCTTATTATTCAATTTAAACAAATGTACACGCATATATTATATTTCATAATTACACATACGTATATATATATATATAATGTTTTCAAAATATTTTTTTCCTATATTCTATTAAGAACAACAAATAAATATCATCTTAAACAACAACCTCTATACAGACTATCATTGCTTCATCTTATATGAATTTTTATATAGAAATATTGTTTCTCCCCACTCCCCCATACCATCTTTAAAATATTCTCATATCTCTGACAATTGTGAAATTCACTGTACTGAGAGTTAAAAATTATTCACACTTGACTGAGAACTCATATTAACACACAGTCAAAAAGAGAAATTGATAGGTGATTATATATAGGTATATTGAATGCGGGGAATGAATAAGAAAGTTTGAGTTAGAAAGAGATAAAGTATAAATACATTTAATAAGCAGGAGAGGCAGAGGGGAAAGAAAAGAAATATAAAACCATGAACAGGAGATGGAGAATAAAATAAAAAAAAACAAACACAAAAAAAAGTATTGCAAAACAAAAAAACAATTTTTTTATTTTGATTTTTTCTTTTTATTATTTTATTGTTTTAGAAATGGCACGGCATTACAAATTACCTTCCTTTTCATATTTATGTTTTGCGTTTTTTTTTTTTTTTTTTTAAGATGTACCGATATACGGAATAGTTACTTAGTAGCTTAGTATTTACATATATGGAATTCACATATATATATATATGTATGTATATACACATCACACTTTGATAAACATTAACAAAACATGCATTTGGGATTTGACAAAATTAATATGAACAACAACAAGTAAAATATTTCAAAAAAAAAAAAATAAAATAAATAAATTTCAAGGAAAAATGTTTTGAAGGAATTTTAATTTTTTTTTTTTTTTTTGAGTTCTGTTTTCTTCTGGCGCGTTGTTTATTTAAGAAATTGATGCACATTTATTTAAACTCAAATGAAAAAAAAAAAACAAATAAAATATTTATTTTAAATGTATGGCTTTGAATGTAAGTTTAAAAATTATTTTTAAAAAAATTTTTTAAATCAAAGAAAAAACCTCAATTTATAATTTTATATTATAAAGCTTTTTATAAGCTAAGAGGAAGATTATAGTTTCTCTTGTCAACTTTTATATACCTACGCACACTAACTATGATGTATTAAATAAAATAACTTTCATTCAAGAGGCCAGCTTTGAATCCCAGTAAGTAAAAAAAATACCTTTATTTTGTGTTCGAACATTCTGTTTATTGGGCTCAAACTAATGGCATAAATCAATAATTATAAAAACCAATACCAAATAGTAACCAATAATTTAATTATCCTATACTCAAATATAAAATTATTACAATATATATAACAAATTCAATTGTATCTATTAAAAATCTAAGACGATTCTTCAATTGCTGTTAGAAGACCTAATACTATCTGATACTTAAATTGTAAGTGGAATTTATTAGGATCAAATCATGTACCTTTGGTTTCAACAACCTTATTAAATATTATAATATTAATTCTTAGAGTTATATGTTATACTCTAACATATCTGTATAAAACAGCTGTAAGAATCCAGAATCTTCTACATCAAATCTACTTAAGTTTATGATATTTATTTTTTTCGAAGCTCCAGACTTTTATCTCACTTTACACCAATTAATTAATAAACGATTTAAAATTTAAAACTATGTATTAATAAAGTATATAAGCTAATACATTAATATTTCGATAATCCGAAACCCGTATAATCCGAATATCCAATAATCCGAAAGACAGTTTACAAAGCACTAACAATTCTGCAATCCGAATTATGCTCAAAATTGCATTATGTTTATTATACCCGTGCATACATACATATATGACATCGGGTATATTAGATTTGGTCCTCCGTTTGTAACGCATCGATCTAGACGAGCTAGATATAGTGTCAAGGGTACGTATCGGCTCAGAATCGAAAAATGAGTCGATCTAGCTATGTGTGTCTGTCCGTCCGTCCGTCCGTCCGTCCGTCTGTGTGTCAGCACGATAACTCAAAAACTAAAAGAGCTACAGTTTTGAAATTTTCACAAAATATTTTTCAATCAATTTCTAGGTTCCCTATTTTTTTTGGTTAAGATCGGACCAAAACTTCGGGTAGCTCTCGAACAACTAACTTTTTCAACTCCAACATTTTCATACAAAAATTTTAAATTTTGCTTGCATCTTGAAATTATATGAATTTTGTTTTTTTGTTTTTTTGTTTTTTGTTTTTGTTACAAAAAGTAGATAGCGATTTCGAGTTAGAAATTCATATGATTTAAATGATGCGTAGTTTATTTAAGATAAGCAAAAAAGAAGACAAAGATTTTTTTTAAGTAAATGGCTTATTGATAATGATGGATATTTATGAATATATATGATGAATCATCATGATGATTATTATATGAATAATGATCATATGAAGTTGATTTGGCTTAAGTTTAATATATTCGTGAATTAAAAATTACTTATAAGAGATGGAATTGAAAAATTAGAGCAAGAGTTTTGAAATTCACACAAAACATTTTTTGGACATTTTTGAGGTTCCCTATTCTTTTTGTTTAAGACCAGATCAAGGTTTTGGGGAGCTGCCACACAACTTCTTTGCACCAATATGAATTTCTTGGAAACTGATAATACTACGAGGATAAAAATTACACACTGTTAGTTATATAATGAATCGAGCACTTATATGAAGTTTCAAAATGTTACGGACCCGTTTTCGGGCAGCTGCCATACAAAGTAATCAATTTGATAACCGTGAATCTAATGAAGCTACGAGGTTAAAATCAAAACTGGGCAGATAAAGTAATAGGACAAGTTAGTTGGCAAAGTTGGACATCACTCGGACCAACTTTTAGGGTGGGCTATTTTTTTTTTTTTTTATGGGATAATAAGTTAATCAAAAATTATGGGATACCTAATAAGTTAAATATTTTTTAAACTATTTTACTTTCTTATATTTTTTTTGTAATATTTATAATAGCATAGGGGAAATAAATAACGGCTAGTGGGTATGCACGGGTATCTAAAAGTTGACAAGGGCAACTATAATCTTCCCCGTTTTTAATAAACATTTATTGACAATTAGGTTTTTGTTGTATGCGTTTTTGTTTTTATAAAGTTTTGAAGTTTTAATTTAAATTAATTATTGTTACTTTACTTAAAATATTGTTAGTATCAGAATGTGCAAAAGTAAAAACTAAAAAATTTTGTTTGAAATATGGCACAAAAAACTGCTCACAGAACTTTAAATCTTTATGACTTATTATTTTTAATTTTAGATAGTTTTAGAGCCACAGCTATTCTTGCTAGACTTCACCAATCTGTATTCACCAATCCGAATATCACGTTAATCCGAATAGGGGTATGAAATCAATTATTCAGATTATGGAAATATTATTGTATAACCTAACATAAATATAGCATTTCCAATAACAAGTTAAAAACCTTCAAAAACTTTAAAAATTAAAATTTGTCAAATTGATTTAAAATTACAGTGTCATCGAATCAACAGACTATAATAATTTATTAAAATTTCAAATATAAATGTAGTTAATGTCATTTCTTTAAGAAGAAAACGGTTTGATTGTTATTATAAAATAATTTTTTCAAATGGAATTATTTATTGCAAAAAAATAATTGATGAAAGAAACTGAAATAATGTGTTTTTTTTCAATGCTACAGGAAATAAATTTGACTGATATTGAAAGCCTTGACAATTTAATGTATTCTCGTAAGACTGTATTTAAATTTTAAAAAATTTGTTTTTGTAATTAAATACTGAGTGATTAAATTGTAATTTTAAGATTTTATTTAAAATTTGATAATTAACTGGAAAATTCCCGTAATTTTAGCTATAGTAATAAATTTTAAAATCTACTTTCTATTTAAATAATTTAGATTCTATTTAAGTGTTTAAATTACTGACTAAATATTACATTTTGTGTTAAACAATTTTAATTTAGAATAAAAGGCGAGATTTTAAAGAGCGAGATTAAAAATGTTGAGATTTCGTACTAGACCCGAATGAAACGATTCTCTTATCATACAAGTTTTCATTTGGCGAAAGCATCATGTAATGTTACATAATGCTACAAATGCAAGCGCCACATAATGTTATATAATTAATTAAATAATAAATGTAATCAAGACATGTAAACAATTAAATCGTATAAACAAATGACATGTATAAATTGTATTGGTTCCTAAAATCGTATGATCATAACGCATTATTTTAAACACACGCCCATTCCTAAAATGGATAATTGTACAGTTTTAGTTTTAAGAAAATAATAATGTTAATCATCTGTTTTTAATTTTAATAAACAATAAAGTTCTGACAATCGAAAAATAAAGTCATTATTATTATTCATTATTATATATAATATTAATTTTTATAGAATATGAATATAAAAATCTAACTGATAGCTCAGTGACAAGAGTGGCGGCTTTTCAATAGATAAGTCTCGTGTTCAAATCCTGGTCAGATCATATCTAATAAAAAAATATAATTTATAATTGATATCATAATAGTTTATACCAAAATATAAAATAAATTTAACTGCTACCACCTGTAAAGAAAAGGCAAATTCACTCATCCACTATATTGTATCTGGTAGGGGACTGTACACAAATAAATAAATAAATAAAATTAATGTAAAATATTCAAATGTTTAAAGAATATCTTAACTATATTTTTTTTTAATCCAAATAAAATAACCTTGAATTTTCCTTGAATTAAAAATATTACTTTAAATATTTAAATAATTAATACATTCATTTACACTTTTTTTTTTTTTATTCCTTTTCCACTCCTTTAAGGAGTATAGGGCATTCACCAAGTTTATTTTAAACTAGGCTTCAGAGTCTTTAATCATAATATTCACTAAGCCGTTGATTACTCGGCTGTAGATATTGTATAAGGTTATGAAATATTAATGCACAAATGT
This sequence comes from Dolichopus griseipennis, assembly GCA_963082915.1. Lineage (NCBI taxonomy): Eukaryota > Metazoa > Arthropoda > Insecta > Diptera > Dolichopodidae > Dolichopus > Dolichopus griseipennis. Next base: position 10,165 of record CAUJBZ010000458.1, on the reverse strand, counting down.
TAACTTTGTACGCCATCTATAATCTTACACAAGAATTATTTATATATTTTTATTAATATTTTATTTTATATTACGATATAAACTATAACGATATAACTATTACAATATACAATTTTACGATATTTTTTTATGGGGGTTTGAACCCGAGACCTTCCACATGAAAGGCGGCGTCTTTAACACTACGCCATTGGTCAGACAATTACACTTAATGTTACTATAATTTTTTTGAAATAAAATTTTTTAAATATATTGACACCCTGTAAAATATTAATTTTGAATTGTATCTTTGTTATTATTCTTATTATCATTATTAGTATTATTATTCTTATATTTTTTATTATTACATACTTTCATTTCAATCATTTCTGAAAAAAATTTTATCATATTCTTATCATCATTATTATTATTTATTATTATTTTCATTATTATTATATATGTATAATATATATATATTTTAATTTAAGTGAACATTTTTCATTGGAAATATTATTTTTCATTTTTATTTCAGTTTTTCACTCTGATTTATATTCGATGGCTTTTCTTTTATTTAAAAAAATTTAATTGAAAATTTCCCTTTGATGTTAAATATTAAATACAGGATGAGTTTGATTCTTCATTTGTTTTGTTATAATTTAGTTTTTTGTCCTTAAAAGAAAATGTTTTGTTTTATTTTTTATATTAACATGAAAATCATTTTTTGTTCTTGTAAGTTTTTTTAATAATTTAGAAAATAATCTAAGATAAATATATAATTCTGATATTTAAACATAAAATAAAAAAGTGAAAAACCCCTTGGGAATTTATATTAAATAATCCCAATTAAAATAAAATATCTGTTGTAAGAGTTTGATGGACTCGATTTTAAATGAGCTTTTGACATTGCACGTGTTTAAAATTGCTAAAAAAAAACACGTAATTAAATTTATATATAAATTTAATAAAGTCAGTAATAATTTGAAGTATACAGCAGGTGATCAAAATAAAATTTCGTTTAAATTATTTTAATTGAGATAACCATTGCCTAGTTTATTTACAAGGCCTTGATACTTAAAAATTTGATTTGAAAAATATTTAAATTTTATACATAATCTGATTTATTTCAAAAAAAGTATTATTTCTATAAAAGTTTAGATTAAATTTATTAAACAAAGGTATAAATAACTATAAATCTATAAATGTATAGAGCCATATTTAAAATTGTTAATATTTTCAATTTATGAAAAGTAATGTTTGGAAAAAACTTTCAATGTACCGGCCTGATATATAAACAAGGCACTGATAAAATAATTATTATATATCAAATGTTTAATTATTTATTATCATTTTTATTTAAATAAAAAATGGAATTAATAAAACATTACAAAATGATTTGAAGGTCTTTGAATTAAGATTTTTCATATTATTTTACTTTACAACTTATATATATATATATATATATATATAATTTTATTTAAGTGTATTATCTTTATAATTTTTTTTATAATAATTATCCATTAATGTTGTTTTTGTAAACCTGAAAACTTTAAAAATTTCCCAGTACTAAATTTTAATTTAATAGCTGTTTAAAGATTTCTCAAAATAAAGCAATGAAAATTTAATTTTTAAGTTTTTTAGTAGATAAAATGTTTACTGTTATTAATATAATAATTTATAATAAATATATATGTGTATATTTATTATAAAATCATACACATATATAATATATTATGCAAAATTCAAAGAATTAATAATATCAAATACATTTTTAATAGAAATTTTGCAATATGTCTTTCCTTTAAATCATTTTTTATATACTCCTTCATTTTTTATACCGTTATATAGTAAATGTTATAACAGTAAAATGATATAAACAAATATTTTTTCCTCATTTTAATATATCTTACAGATTAAATGTACTATACTAAGTAAACAAAAATACATTATATATGTATATAACATATATATGTATATTATATATGATGTATATTAAATATTACAAATATATTATGTTGGTAACATTTATTACATGTAACAAATGAACGTTTTTTTCGAAATTATTTTTTTGTTTTGTCATATGTTTCAACTTTTATTTTGTTGCATAAAATATCTATGCTCCAAAAATTATAATTTATAAATGTTGCAAAATATTTTTTTAGAAATATTTTGTATATAATTTGTTAAGTTTGCCAAAATTTCTTTTAAAATTAGAATGTAAATTGTGTTTACTCAAAAAGAAGATGAACATAATATTAAACTGTTGTATAAATTATGATAATTAATATTTTTATATACTTTTATTTTAACTTGCCTGTGTCTATGTAATATAAAAGTAAAAAGTAAATTGCTGGACTAAGAATAATAGGAAGAAGTACTATTTGTAATTTCAGCAATTTATTTTAATATTAAAACAGTAAAACTACTACCTAGACTCTAGAGTATTATTAATGTTAATCACACAATTTTTAACAATTTTGTAATTTATAATAACTAGCGATTACTGTAATGAATCTTTAGTTTATTGGTATTTATTTGACACTTCAATCCATGTGACATTGTGATATAAAATGTCTATATGAACGTATTAAATTTTTATTGTTTCAGTTAAGTTGTTTGTACCTTATATTTAACTTTAGGCGATCTCAGCAGTGTAGGTAGAGGGTAAACAAATGACTGATAACTGAAAAAGTTCTAGTTTGAATCCTATTCAAGTCTCATTTTTTTTAATAGAAGAAACATTTCAGAAAAAGTTCGATTGATGATGACTATTTTAAATAATAAATTAGTATCTGCCTGCACCTCGAAGTTCGAGAAAGAAAGATCAATAAACTGTGTATGTATATATTTTAAAATGGCTGAAAATGAAAATTTAAAAAAATAGGGTAATATATTTGAAATGGCGTGCATTCGTATGAATGTCAATCGTTTAAAAAAAATTATTAGAATCAATTTGTAATTCGCCTGGTATTATGTACTCAATTTTGCTGATTTACAGATTAAATATTATGATTTACTCAAAATTAAGTGAGTAGTATTCTTATCAAAAATTTAAGACCATGTTTAACTCCGTTTTCCTATTGTATATAAAGTAGGTCTGTCTATAAATAAATAAAAAATTGTTATAAGTCTGATGAAATCTTTTGGTCTGTTTTCGAGTTTCTATGTGAAAGAATATGTCATTAACAAACAATTTTTGACAATGATTTGCGAACAATTTTATATACTTTAATATTCTTTCGATCTCCATTTTGTTTATGTTTCAATCAATAATAAAATAAAAGCTAATAAAGATTACGTTTTATTGTTTGATTAACTACACTTCTTTATTAATTTATTTTAATTTAACTTTAATCTTTAATTTTATTTCAAAGAAATACCATTGGTTTTCTTAATTAAAACTAAAAACAATATATTGGTTGTCATGACAACAAAAATATACTTTTAAATGCCTTTAATTTAGCCAATAATTAGCCATTAACAATATATAATAATAAAATGATTAAATAATATACAAGTAATTAATAATTCTCTTAAAATGTTAATAAAACAAAAATTCTAGTGGAAAATTATAATTCACTAAAAGAATTAAAAATTAACACTCGAAAAACAACCATTGCAAAACCTTGAAAAACCATTAATTTCACTCCAATAACAAATAAACTATTAATTAATAAATAAAAATTGTGTTCATAATAATATTTTTTTATATTTCTATAAACTATAAGAAACACAATTATATATATATATATATATATACACATTTTATAATTTTAGAATTTTTCTATCGATTCACCACATGACAATTACACTCATATACTCTTAATAAATAAAAAAAAAAGTACTAAATATAAACATATATATATATATAAACATTAAATAAAATGAACGCAAGTACCTTAATAATATTTTTATTTTTTTTTTTTTTATATAAAACATAATAATAATAAATTCATAGTTCATGCTGTGCAATTTTGTCATAGATATTTCTTATGATAGCATTCACCCATCATTAACAGAAAATATATATACATGTATATATATATTTTTTATATTAAAGATGTCCCAAGATTTTTGAAAAAAAAAAAAATCATAAAAGTTTGAATGCACTTGAAATGTTCTAGATTTTAAAAAAAAATCAAGAAAATTTTCATTCTCATTGCTGATACTGATAGATATTTAAAGTATTTCTAAGCTTTTTATACCCGTAAGACTATATAGTCCAAGGGTATAATAAATTTGCCATTACGTTTGTAACGCAGAGAAGGAGGGGGGGTAGATATAGACTCAAGTGTATGGATCGGATCAGAATCGAAAAATAAATCGATTTAGCCATGTATGTCCGTCCGTCCGTCCGTCCGTCCGTCATCACGATAACTCAAAAAGTAAAGGAGCTAGGATTATGAAGTTTTCACAAATTCGTTTTTAAGCAAAAAACGGAATCGAGTTTTAAATTCAGCCATTTTGGTCCACGGGTTCGAGTACCTGCCATACAACTTCTAATTTTATATGAGCATTACTCTATACCTATGGAAGCTGCGTGTCTGAAATTTTGCCAAAAGTAGTTTAGTATAACGGCCGCAGTTACTGCAAAATTTGGTTGGTCTACTGCAGAGGGTTCGAGTAGCTGCCATACAACTCCTTCTTTTATATGAGCTTTACACTACACCTGATGAAGCTGGGTGTCTGAAATTTTTCAAAAAATAGTTTAGTGTAATGGCCAAAGTTACTGCAACATTTACTTGGTCTACTGCAAAGGGTTCGAGTAGCTGCCATACAACTCCTTCTTTTATATGAACATTACTCTACACCTAATAAAGCTGAATGTTTGAAATTTTGCCAAAAGTAATTAACCGGATGATATAATGTATATGTTACGGTCATACGGGTATCCCAGAGTTGACACAGTCTACTCTACTACCTCTTCCTCGTTTTTTTTAAACTTAATATGTATGTACGTAAGTGTTAAACTAGTTGAAAATTGCAAAAAAAAATAAACAACAATATAAATAAAATTGAACACTATGAAAATATTTAAAAAAAAAAATTTGTATAAAACATAAGTATAATAAATAAAATTAAATTATTTGATTGTACAAGTTTTAAAATTTTTCTCAAGTGAACTAAGGCCTGTTAGAAGATAGGAAGGATATTTTGCATGACGTACCACTCCATAACTCTTTTATATAATTTTAAAATTTTTACTTGAAAGCAGCTTTACTTCAGTTTTTACCAAACTCGATATTATTTTAATAAATAATAAAATATAAATGTGAGAACTATAGCCCTATTGAACCAACCACTTATTACTGATCAAATATTTTTGATAAATTTGTTCTGCAGTCTAACCTTGGACAAAATCCCAAGAAAGTTTGATTTGTAAAAACTTTCAGTTATCAAAACAATTACTATTTGATTAGCAATGGTTGATTGGTACAATAAGGCCCAGATATCGGACGGATAACTTTAAAATGTAATAATTTATATAAACATAAGGAGTGAGCTAACATATTATTCGTATATTTATAATATAACCTCGAACCAACCTCCAATTGCATATTTCGACACATTTCCCAAGAATAAAAAGTAATAACATTATTATTCATATCTAAATGATTTCCCCTATATTTGATAATTATCAATGATATAAGGTCATTAACATATGTATTAATTCGAACTAAAGTATTATTATTATGTATATTAGGTTAATTGAATTGAAATATACATAAATCAGCAATAACTTCAAGGCTAAACTATCTTATATTAAGACATAAGCCTGGCTTCCAGACTGGCTTTAGAAGCACAAACATAATAAGTTTATTAGTGGAAATAACTGTATAAAAATTCAACAACTGTTATTAAAATTTATAAAATTTTTACACTGATTTTAAAATCAGTAATAAATGTTTAATTGTAAGAAACTGTTAAGTTAATTTGTATTTTATTAGAAGTTTTGGAGATACATGGGAAGTGGAGCCCCATAATTGCAATTGAAATCCTATGCATATGAAAAAGTTATGCATCCCGTACTGTTTAAAAGGTTTTTTTAAATTCCACAGCTGAAATATAGTGTTTTTCCCATCCTATTCAAATTGTTTTATTTAAATTTATTTTCTCATTGCCAATATACTAAATTAAGCCTCGATTCATAATTTCTTGTATAAACTTTCTTGAATAAACAAGGCTGTCAATGTATACCTACAGACTGTGCGTATTATATAAGTATTATAAAATTTAAAGCATACTTTTTTACAAAATTACTTTATAATTATATTACATTTTGTATGTGGCAAGGTGGTAAGTCAAGGCTTCATTAAACACTATGAAAATAATGCACCGAAATGATATTTAAATCAGTGAAAAATAATTTAAATATGTATTTAAACACCAATTTTAACAAAATTTAATATTTTTATATAAAAGTAACTTCTCATATATTTAATATAAAATTAAGACTATATTATATTGTATACTAATTAAAATAAGTTAACTATTTATTTAAAACACATAACACATACTTATTACAAGGTAACTAAAACCAAAAAAAAAAAACTAAGAATTCCATTTAAAATTTAGAATAGATTTTTCTAATTTTGGTAAAATTTTTTTTATTATCGCCCACCAAAGAAATCCATAATTACATTTTAAATTTCCAAAAAAAATTTCAACTATTCGTATATTTAATAGATTACAGTAAAAATGTTACTTTCGAGATAAAAATAGTTCAAATTTTTTTTTTTTTTTTTGGTTTTCCTTAAATATTTTAAAAGTTGTGCCATTTTTAAAGTGTACACAGAAAATTCTAAATATAAAAAAAACCAATACAAAAATTGTAACAATAGTAACTACCCCTTATTCAGTTCTATATATGTATATGGTACACTATTCGAATATTATTTTAAGTGTAGTAAAATTGAAAATCCTCATATCTCTGGAGGACACTTCTAACAAAAAAAAAATTTAAACAACAAAATACTTAAGCTAAAAAAATTTCAAACAAATGGTATTAAGAAGCATAGGATACATTGGAATACATAAGAAGGAATGAAGAGGGTATGAAATGTACAATTAGTAAATGTTTAAGTTACTTACATATCAGAACAAACAAACATTTGGTATAGTTGACAATATAAGTAGCCTCAACCATTTCAACACTTCAGAAATATAAAATAACATTACATGTACTTTGAACGGTTTTTAATGGAGCATATTTCCAAGGAGGAAATTAAAAGTCCTCTAGTTTGTACAGATATAAACATTTATGACATTTATTTGACCTCTAAGCTTAAGCTTTGAGTAAAAATTGTACGTGAGTATCGATGTTTAATGCGCGGTCAACAAAATTTTAAATTGGTGGGGCTTTACAGTTCTTAGTCACCATTTGAGTCCTACGTTCTATATTAATTGGCTTATTAGGTTGTAAAAAGGTCGCGACTCAATCATTTCATTATACATATACAGCAATAAATAATAATTTGAGAACGACAATCGCTCGAATTTCGAGCATTAGGCTACACTATATTTTCTAACTAAACTAAAATAGTGTCGCCCAATGCTCGCAATTCGAGCTATTGACGTTCTGAAATTATTATATAATGTTTGTTTTTTCGATTCAATTAATTCTAAAAGAGAACTTTAAAGGATTGAAAAAAAATTGCTTTCAAACTATGCGGCTAAGATGTGGCTGCACGTGTATATATTAAGAACACATTATTATTAATGGGTTTAATCTTTATTCTTCTAACCATTAATTTAAGAATTTTAAAGCAAATCTATAAAAGATCAAGATATTTACCAAGATTAATCCTAGAATTTGTAAAATCTCTCTAATTATTTATTTCTCATGAATTGTAAAGCTTGGAATCTCTTAATGTATCATCCAAATTTAAAATTTAATCCTCCCCATAATTGACCCAACATATTTTACTAAATTTTCTTAACTAATTTTTTGTTCTTTACAATTATTTTCCCAAAAATAACTTAATTTAATTTTATATACCCGAACTTATTTATATTTATTTTTTCATATAAAAAAAAAAAACAATAACAACAAAAAAAAAAAAACAAAAATCAGTTACATTGTATAAAATTCTATAAGCATTTACAATTCACAATCCTAAAATTGGAACATTTAAGTTAAACATTTAAAGTGCTTATAATATGGTGAAGGTTATAGTGAGTTTTATACATTTTTTAGTATGAGAATCAGAAAAATAAAGAATTTCGAATTATTTATATACATATATCCTCAATATATATACACATATATATTATAATAATACATTTCAATTCAGGGGCCAAAATATAAAATTTTCCCAAAAGACCAATTATGGTAGTTTCAAACAAATTTTTTTTATTTTTTCTGATAATATAAAATTAAAATATAACAAAAGTATAGCTTCAATTGTGTGGTGTGGTAGGATGGGGGGAAAGTGTTACCTCTACCTTATAACACTTTGTATCTGAATAATATTTAACTTACAAACAGCGTAATATGAACATTGGTACTTTTATTGTACCACAAAATTCTTTTCAAAAAAACACAATCACACAAACGTCCTTTAAAATATCCTTAATATCCTTTAGTACGTATGCAGTTCTTTTGTATTCATTCAATTGCTAAGATATGGTGGTATATATTTGGTGCAGTATAATGTTAAGAGTAGTTGTATGTAATAAAATGTAAACGAACTAAATGTTTTTGTCATTTATATATAACTGTTTTTTTTTATATTTTTTTAAGAACAAAGGTTGAGAAGGAGGGGGAAAGGACTTTGAGTTTACTTTTCATTCTGATTCTTCTTGTTAAAAAATTCATAGAAATGGCCAATGATTTGACAATGGTCTGAATTGAAGCAATTTAAAGCAAAGTTCTTTGTTTACATTTTTTTAAAAAACATTTTTTTGAAAACTAAATGGTCTCCTAGTACAAAGTTTCCTCTAGTATAAATGTATGTATGTATTCAAGAATATAATAAAATTAAAATCTAAAGATATTTCAACACAAACAAAAAAACAGAAAAAAAAGTGGTGATAATAATTTGGATATCTTATTTTTTTTTTACTCTTTTATTTTATTTTAGTTTTTTTTAAGGAGGTTTAATTGTAAATATGTAACACATTGAAATTATGAAATAAATTGGATTCAGGTTAATTATATACTAACTAAAAAACAAACAATTATAAAGACTTTCCATATTATATATATAATATGTAAATCTAAATATATAACAGTAAGAAAGGATATTATAAGATAATTTTAACTTTGCATTATAAAAGAATTTTTTTTAAGGATTATTTGCATATACGTATGTAAGGATCTGTATGCATAAATGTTATACAGAATTCTTAGTGTGTATAAGTGTAAGGATATGCTGTAGAATTAATTAATAAAGAATACAATAGATTTTTTTTTTCTTACATTTTTTGTGTATTTTTATTTCTCACCTATGAGAATTAAAAATAAAATGTATAGATACAAAAAGAATTTTGGGATTTTTGACTTGTTTTTGTTTTTTTTTTTAATTTAGTGTAGAAAGGACACTCTTATATTCAATTATATTACATGTTTTTTTTATATTTAGGTTGAAATTTTAATATTCGTAAAGGGAAAAAAAAAGAAAGTGAAAAAAAAATTGTTTATATATATATAAATGTACATATACAGGATATACATATACAATAATTTAATTGATGAAATTTTTTTTTTTTACAGTTCGTTGTTGTTTTTTTTTTCTAACTAAAAGTGGAGAGATAATTAGTAGTTTGTTGACTTTTTTTAATTAAAGGTAACAAAAATAAAAAATTTATTATTATCTTTGAAATAAAATATGAAGGTAGCAAAATAGGGTAGTTATTATAGTATTGATTTTTTTATATATAAACAAGTGATGAAAAAAAAACAAGGGTTTTTAAAAAAGGACATTTTCAAAATTATATAGAGTTTCATACTGACATTGATTTTGGGAATATATATATACTGGTAATTAGGTTACTGATTTATAAAAATGGAAATTTTTTTTTTAAATTCTAATAGCCTTTGAATGGGGAAGGTTCTGAAATTTTTAAAAAGCAAACATATGGTGATTCACGATGATGATCTAACTCCACCTACCTCCGCTCAAAGTTTTGAGATTTAGATAATTAAATTGTGACTTCCTTTAAAATCTGGATTTTTTTTTAGAATTTTATT